>JBAMJV010013807.1:0-40541 GCA_037951105.1 Echinarachnius parma | reverse complement strand
AATTGCTCTCATGGAAGAAGTAAGACCAGGTGAAGATAGCCTCTATCCTGGTATACTGCTAAAGCACAGGCAGTCAGCATCCAAATATTATTTGCGGTTGACAACTCTCTCCAAGAATCAAAGTGCTAATACAAGTCACACTAGGCGCTGGAGAGACCTTTCTAACGTATAATCACAACTTACAGAACAATATCAACAAATCGTGCACTTTGAATTGGAAAAGTATATTAAACCCATACGTTTAATGTACATGAAAGGAATGGACACAATCCGTACAATTTGGATACAATTCCGGGGTTTTATCAAATTCACAACATAAAATATGTGTTAGGTATTACTAACGCTATTGACTATAAACATTTTGGTATGCTATTAACTAATTTGTCTTCAAAATATCATAAAATGGGCAGAAAAGCTTCAAACTTCAAACAAATTTATCCATAATGCTTGGTTTAATAATTTTGTCCAAGGCTGTAAATGTACATTTCTGATTCATTGCTAAAATGCCTTCTGACTATGAAGATAGCTGAAAATGTAAAAAGCCACCATTAATTTGTTTGCCGAACATCATAATATCTATCTTTAAAATAAATAATGTGTACGCCTCAATACCTCTGAAGAGATGCGTTTTGCATGTTGACTTGCTTAAGTCTAAAATTGTATTTTTCTCTACATTTTTGCTGTTTAGAGTCTTATTTTGAATCCAATTATTTAATTTAGCTTGTATAATTCCCCATATTTTAAGTTTTCCAGCGATGTATGGTTTGTAGGGTGTATCTGCAATGGTTATAAAGATGTTGCCGACATTTTAAATTATTCCAACATGTCAAAAATTACCCCACTGTTCCCCTAATATGAGGTTTATTTTCATATATTTATGCTAATTCGGGTTTCGCTTTGTGTTAGAACTTTAAAAGGGAATATATTTCCTAAAAACGTACTTCAGTACTTTGGGAAGTTGATATGAACATTAGTAAACTTATACACAAGCTTTGGTTCTTTATGAACATTAAGTTGTGCTCCAGTTTTCGCTTGGATTTAAGTTCATGTGAGATTGAAATCATTGAACTAAGTCAGTACGCTTAAATACAAATTGTTTCCCTCCAATTTGTCGCCTTCTCATGAAATTCTTATGTTCAAATTATTTTGTCCTTTATGTTGGCAGGACGATGTCACACCGCAGCCGTGGACTAGCGTGGGAGCAAGGGACAAGCGGCAGTGTTCCCCAGTAAGAATGTTCATTCTATCTTGAATTTTTCTTGTAATTTCGGCTTTGACCATATGGCAACATATAAACCTTTAGCTTTCAATCTGGCATTTAAACAATATTTTCTCATATTCTTGGCTGTACGACATGTGTAATTGCCTATCTAAATGTTGACTATGTATCTAATTCTGAGTACATTACTCAAAGTAATGTCTGATGAAAATAGAAATAAAAATAAAAAACAATACAATCTGTGGATAAGTGCAAAATAATAGGAAAATGAGTAAATGATTCAAACACGATCGCCACCATCAAGGTGAGGAAAAGAGCAGATATCGACACATAAACACATACACACGCGCTCCGGGTGGGCACGAGCTCTGGAAAGGCAATTAAGTGCTATTTTCGCGCATACATAAAATATATAACATACACAAAATATGTCCACAACTTGAATAAAACATACACATAGAAAGTATACTTGGTAAAAACAAATGCATAACAATAATACAACACGTAAAATACATCAATTATAACAAAAGAGGCAATACAAAAAGTAAATTCAAAGTGTTGAGGGAAGAACAAAAGCCATTACCCTATTTAAGGCTCCTCCCCGGAATTAGATACAGAAAATGTCAGCATAAAACATACAAAACATAAAGTACAAAGAATAAACACATTAATGACACACACCCAACACACACAGTCACACACTTTTGTTTTAAAGTGATTTTTTATTTCTCCAAATTATAAGAATCATAAAAAAGAACTCTCTTCCTCACGTCTCCTTAAACCCCCCCCCCCCCCCCCCCCCCACCTCCACCCCCTGCACACTCACCCTCTCCCAACTGCCCCGGAAATCTGCTCACATTCCTTTAAAATTAATGTTTACAAAATCAATACTGTTAAATATTACAAACTTACGGGAGAAACATCGCGTTATTCTATACTGCCTTACAATTAATTATTATTCAAATTTTACCGTTTACCATTTTTGTAAGTGTAGCCCTAATTTCCCCATTTTAATTGCTATTCCCTTTTCTTGGTCCTCATAATCTAATAACAGTTTCTGTATTTTATCAATGGTTGGTAGTACACCCTCTTTTCTAAATAAAAATTAAATATATATATTTACCATACTAATGATAGTGTTACAGCTTTTTATTCTATGTGAATTTCCTGACAATCCAACAAATATATCTCGCCAATTTAAGTCTTTATTTCATCTTAATCAAAACGTTGTATCAAAGCTTGCCATATCAATTTTACATTTAAACAAAATAAACAAAATATATTTTAATATGTTTCCCTTTCCCGTTTACAGTACGAACACAAATAATTTTCAACAAATCCAAATCTAAATAAATGATTGTTAGTGTAAATTGCCCCATGCAGTTACTTCAATTGAAACTCTCGCTACTTCCCAATCATTAATGTTATTTTTGGTCTAAAAAAATATTCACTCATTTCTTTATCTGTATAATTAAAATTATTTTTTCCATCTCTTATCTTTAATTCATATGACTTTTGAAATTCTCTAATAAAATAATCATATTTTTTTCTTGATGGTACATCCTAAAGCTTAATTTGTTGTCCAAAAGATATAAATTTATTAAGTCTACCTCACAACATTGTATCGAACTTAACTCATTTTTCCCATACCTCGGAATCGCATGATATATATCAATTTGAATTATTGTAAGTTAATTCCTACTTCTCATACCAAGATTCAACAAATTTGCAACGGGTTCAACATGTCCATTATCAATCATATGTCTCATTATAACAATCCTTCGTTCTAATAAATCTTTATCAAATACCGTCTTATTTTTTTGTTATACATATGTTCCTATTATTAAAAAGGGGGAGTGGGGGGGGGGGGGGGGTTCTTCAGAAAAATGTCTGTCAGCGGGGGGAGGGGGGGGGGGGGTAGTCGTAGATAATTTTCGAAGCCGAGGACGCGAATTTTCGACATTTTCGAGACCGCGGCCAGGTTTGGTCCACAATTTCCGAGACCGAGACCAAGACCCAGTGGTTGAGAATCCTGTAAGCTGGGGGGGGGGGGGGGGTGGAGGGGGGGGGGGGGGTGGGGGGGGTAGTCGTAGACAAATTTTGTAGCCGAGACCGCAAATTTTCGAGACCGAGGCCAGGTCCGGTCCACATTTTTCAAGAACGAGACCAAGACCCAGTAGTTGAGAATCCTATAAGAACGTTAATTTTCGACATGTTTGAGACAGAGACCAAGTCCCAGTGGTTGATAATCCTGTAAGGTGTGGGTGGGGGGGGGGGGGGGGGGTAGTCGTGGACATTTTTCGACATTTTCGAGGCCAATACCACAGTTTTTTGCACTTTTCGAGGTCGAGACCATCGAAAATGACGGTCGAGACCACTGACATTTGGTCTCGAGAACTGTTAAAATTTGAAAGGGGGGGGGGGGGGTCAAACCACCCAAAACAGTCATTTTTTGGTAAAAGGGGGGGGGGGGTGAACCCATTCAACCACCCTCCCCCCTGGGTACACCTTTTATAATAACATAATCCTAAATTAATGCAAAAGAGCAATTTGTTTAAATGGGAGTACTTAATCGGACTGCTGGTTCAATTGTCCTAGCTCTTCTTCCAATTTGGCGCAAGTCATTTTTCACACTCTGTACAAAAACGTTCGCCCAAGCGTGAAGGAAAATTTGTTTTGTTAGTGGCACTTGATAGATGAGGCTATTGGGCATCCATCGAGATGAAAACATATTCCAAATATTTAAAAATGTAATTTTTACAGAGTGTAACTCTTTTTTTTGTATACGCCCTGTATAGACTCATAAGGGGACAACAAGGAGGGATGAAACATAATTCAACTTTGTTAATGCATAAGTTTTCAATAAATGTTTTTTTACCCATAATAGTAAAATCCCGTTTCCACCAACCTAGAAGATTTTTAATTTTATTTAATTTTTCTTTATAATTAAAAACATCTTTTAATCTAAAATCGACTGAAAATGTACTCCTAAAATGTTTACTTCCTCCAAAAAATTTCCAAATAAAGGCCCATCTATTTTGTTTAGTTTCCTCACCCAAACACATAAAATGTGTCTTTTTCTTATTCACTATCAGACCACTTACTTTTCAAATTCTTCAAATATATATTGCAACCTTCTTATGGAGATTATATCTTTCAAACAAAATTGTCATATCATCTGCATACAATACTTGTCTCATTTTATGTTCCCAAAAATGTATCCCCTTTTAATATTTTGCCCCTTCTTACGTCATAATATATGCCAATAATTCTACTGTAACCAAAAACAATTAGGGCGACAATGAATCGCCTTGTCTGACCCCCTTTATATATTAAAATAACCTTGTAATAGCCCCCATTCATTATACAACTACTAATAACATTATGATAGTATCTTCAACCAAGAACAAAACGAATCACCAAAGCAAAACAATTTTAGCACTTTCAATAAATATTGATGTGATACAGAATCAAAAGCTTTTTCAAAATATACCGCAATCAAATACTTGCCCCAATGAATGCTTAGAATAAAATAATATATCCTCTTTCAATCGAACCGCTTCCCCAATATTCCTGTCTTAACCCTAAGAAGGCCGGGGGGGGGGGGGTCATAATGCCCCCCCCCCCCTCCGCGATTGTTGTTATTGCTCCAAAACGCGGTAAGATGACGCGCCGCTGCTTGGTGACTTTTTTTTTTTTTTTTTTTTTTTTGTGGGGGGGGGGGGGGGGGTCTTAGGTCCGAAAATCGCTCAATTTCGTGATTTGTGTATAAATCATATGGAAATATCAGTTTTCGTACAAGGAGGTATATCATTGCTTATTTGGTCTTGTTTACATTTTATATGTTTGTTTTGGGGTTAAAAATAGTTGAATTATAGTTAGAAATAAAAAATAAACAACAAAAACAATACAGTCTCCTAACGACAGATAGTCAACCTATTCGAAACGTCGAGTCCCTCCTACCATCCACCCTCTCCTCGCAATACCACAGTCCTTTCTAGGACTATCAACAGTCCTTTCTAGGACTACCAATTGTCCTTTTTAGGACTCTCCTAGAAAGAATACCAACAGTCCCTTTTCAGGACTATCCCAACAGTCCTTTCTAGGACTAACAACAGTCCTTTCTAGGACTACAAACAGTTCTTTTAGAACTCTCCTAGAAAGAATACCAACAGTTCTTTTCAGAACTACACCAACAGTCCTTTCTAGGACTACCATAGTCCTTTTCAGGACTTACCAATCCACCCATCTCACATGGTGTACCCGTAAACCGCACGTATTATATACACCACCATGGAAACCGATACTTTCAAGCAACATTTAAAAACAATACAATAAATAAGAAATTATAAAAACAATAGAAAACATAAGGAAGAACCTAGCTCTTCCAAATTTTGTTGTCGTATTATTATTCCAAATGTTTTAAAGAATATATCTAGTGAAAACCAGAGTTTAATTATGAAGAATATATGATTTATGGGTAAAAATATGAATTTTATGACCTTATTTGTATAAATTACCATAAATATGCAAATTACTGAATTGTTCAAGAACTTAAAATTACCATTGTATTCTATACACTTCACTTATTCACGGCGATCGGCCGCTCCGCGGCCGAGATCTTAAGGGGAGGGGGGGGGGGGGGAGGGGCATAATGGCCCCCGCCCCAGGCGTAGGAAGACCTCAAATAGCCCGGCATTTTTAGGGTTAAATATATCCCCTGATCATAATGAATTATTTCATTTGATACCTTTTAATCCTTGTTGCTAACACCTTCGACAATAAGCAAATAATAACCGTTGGTGAAACAGAAGGTAATGGGACAAACTATCACTTCCGAGGCGATCTGGATGTAGCTATCTTTACAAAGCGAAGCTGAGGACAGATAGCGTGTACAATCAGATCGCCGAGAAAGTGATAGTTTGCCATCGCCTGAAACCAAAAAGTGATTATTTGCTTTATATTCCACATCGGACTTCTAGATCTAGTAGTCTACTGTTACTGTGTTACTAGATGTAGATGGTTTGATTTTGTTTTAGATTCTATTTTCTGAACGATAGCATGATGGAAGGGGGGGGGGGGGGTAGGTTTGATCTACTTACCAACAATGTTAATCCAATTACGGTAATTCCATGAAAACTCCATTAAAACAGTCGTCGTTCTAAACGCGCATATGAAAGTGAACTCAAACTCCAATTGTAATGTTGTAAACTCCAAGAAAGTTGTAATTAATGATGATGACAAAGTTGAAACACTAAACAGTTCAAAAGTCAACATTATAAACGCGAAAATAGAGTCCAATCTCAGTCAAATATTAAACACGAACACAAGGACGAAGTTCTAGTCTAGCGTACTAACGTAGACTAGCCTAGTTGTAAATGTTTACAACGCAGTTGTTGAACTCGAACGTTGCGTTCCGGTTCTGATTTTGCACTTGCACATTTCTGTTTTCAACAGGATGAGAAACGATCGTAGAGTTTTCCGTTTCAGCTAGCAAACGTTCCACAAATATCCAAGAAATCATCAAAGTCATCATGTGTTGGGTTTTGAGTAGGACTAGTCTTAGGCCTACTTTGCTGTGTTTGGTTTTGAGAAGGACTAGTCTTAGACCTACTTTGCTGGTCTAGCTGTCCGTGATCAGCCGGTCCTTCTTGAAGACCAAGGGCATAATGTTTTATGCTGGTTTCAGATCTATGTCCTGAAACAAACATTCCCTCGAAGGTAATCCGGCATGATCAAGTGTGGTGATCGACATTGCTCTCAAGCAATGATTCGTGTATTTAGTCGAGCACCCGGTTTCATTGCTGATTGTCTTCATCATAGTTCCAAGAGTGTCAATTCCGACTCGAGTATTGTCATACCATGGTCCATCATCTCGTGCAGCTTTTTTCGGTTTTTGCCACAGATATGGCATTTGGGGATTTAGTTTAAACTTGTATTTCAGAAGTGTTGCAACAGGGCACCTACTACTCCCAGGAATTTCGAACATACGTCCTCCTTGGCTATTTAAGTCGTCGTCCGGGTGATTTTGTGTAGCTTTGTCGACCATGCGGAAATAACGGCGACCATTTTGTTTACTCAGAATAAAGTCATCAGCCTTCATAACCTGCAAATTTTCTTCTCCACTGTTCGTAAAATGGGTCATAATGTCGATGAAAACTTTACGTTGTATTATACAGTCCACGTGGGGAGTCCTGGTCTAGACTGTCTTGAATCTTGTTCATGTCGGTTTCACTGACAGGTTTTTCTCCTTTCTCCTTTTCCTTGAGTTTCCGAACAACAGTTTTGAACACTCGACCAGACTTCGCACAGTTGGTATCCTTAATAATGTCTATGTCTCGCATATTCGAAAAATGTCTCTGCAGACCATACCTCAAAGCTTGTACAGATTTCTTACTATGACTCACCATTTCGCGATTCCACACCTACATATAATCTCCCCAACACTTGGTTCCAGCATCGCAATAATCTTGGAATTCTTTCAGGCTGAATTTAAGTTGTCGCTTTGTATTTTTGCTTTCGCTCTCAAGCAAAAAACTGTCCAATGCAGCTTCATTAAGGAGCTCAAATATTACGTTGTCCGCGGCAGCCATTTTATAGTCTAGAGAAACAAGCAATAACAGCTAGCAAACGGTGTACGATACGTATACAGTGCATAGCGCATGCATGCAGTGCAGGCAGTACTATGTACTGTATGCACAACGTATAACATTAAATTTGTAATTCGCGCCACATCACCGCGGTGGTGGTCGCCTGCTGCGTTGAAGATAGTACACAGTGCAACGCACTTTCACTGAAGATAGTAGTGAGTGCAACGCACTTTCACTGAAGATAGAAGTGAGTGCAACGCACTTTCAAACAATATAGTACACAGTGTAATTAAAGGGATAGTTGAGTTTTTGTAGAGAGGGCGCTACACAAACTAATTTTTTGTGAGATAATGAAAAACTGAATTTCAAATTTGAAAGTGCATACAATTTTAATGGCAGAATAATTGTAATAATTTGTAATATTTAATTTGTAAGGATTCAATAATTTTGAACCAGCCATTACAATTCGTTTTAAAATGCAACCTCTTTTCAAACAAATTCTAAAGAGGTTTTTAGATAGTTGTTGATTATCTGATCACTCTTTCAACAAAACATCACATGCACAATATTTAATTTAAAGGGGTAGTTTAGTTTTGGTAGAGAGGGCGCTGCACATCGCAATTTTTTTGTGAGGTAATTAAAAACTGAGTGTCAAATTTGAGAGAACATGCAATTTTAATGGCAGAATAAACTTTATTTGGTCGAAATCGGCCCACAAACGGCTGAAATATCAATAAATGTATCTGATCTTATAATTATTTGGGGCCCAAATAATTAACGGTTTTTTCAAAAAATTCAAAAAATGCTTCCACTTTCTCAAAAAAATTTGAAAGTGTTATTTAAGTAGTTGTTGATGTTCTCTCTATAAAATCAGTCTGGTAATAAAACATCACATGCATTATTGTCTATGGAAAATGGTTGAAACTGACGCCTTTAAAAAAGCGCCCTCTCGTGATCAAAATGGCTCTTTTTGAATGATAACATGCTTTTTACTTAGTCATTTTGCAAGTTTGTATACTTTTCGAGCATAGTGGAGTTATTACTATTAGTTTTGAAGGTTATTGTCCAGGTTTGGTTACTAAAGTTCAGCCTTACCAAAACTAAACTACCCCTTTAAAATGGTTTTAACAAATGCGTTTTTTTAAAGCGCCCTCATTAGTTTAACAGCTCTTTTTGAATAATAACAGGCTTTTTACTTAGTCGTTTGTAATTTTGTATTCCTTTTGAGTATTAGGTTGTAATGTAATGGTGCAGATTTTGGTAACTTAAATTCAGTTTGACTAAAAATGTACTCTATCTACTAGAACTCAACTATCCCTTTAAATTTTCTTCTCCCATCAATGATGGGCGAAACTATATTTCATCACGTGATTATCTTTTGACCAATCGTAGAGCAAGATTCATAGTATGTGGAATATAATATTTTATAATCTACTAACACACACACACACACACACACACACACACACACACATGTGTACGAACTAATATATGGAGAGATACTTTGAATATATATTATATTAAATATATTTGACATAGGTAGACAAGGTTAAGTATATGAGTTGATAATTTTTGCTTTAATTGACAAGTGAACATTGGAAATGCGTTTGAGACTTTGGGAGGCAATTCCATATATTTGGGCCAAAATATTATTTAAAGCTTCTTAAAATTCATATTTATAGGTTGGTAAACTAAAAATTTCGGATTGTATAGTGGGATACATAATTATTTTATTTGGAACAAAATAAGAATCAAATAAAGTTGGGTATTTTGGTATGTTTAACATAACATACAAATCACACAATTTCAACAACAAAAGCTTTTTAAATACTGGTTCTGTATGTGCACGAGGCTAGAATTTGTCATAATTTGTATTGCATATTTTTGAAGAGTTAAGGTTTATTTAAGTGTACATTGCATAATTCACCTAAATTATTTTACGGTAAGTAAGATGTGACAAGATCATAGTTTGATATAACTTCACAAGAATATTAAGAGGTAAGATGTATTTTTAGGTTTAAGAAGCATAAGTTTGATCAACATCTAATTTTGGCTTATTAGCAAGAAACCAATTACTGAAGCTCGTTATTGAAGTTAAAAAAAAAACTATTAGCATCATTGCCGGATAAAAAACAACATTATTTTGTATCAATAGTTTGAAGAATGGTACTAGTATATTGTAGGTCATTCACATACAAAATATATAATAATACAGAACCGTGTGGTACATCACGATCATTTTTAATAGACACAATATTGCACTCGATTACATATATAGCTTCGAAACCAATTTAGGGCAATGCCTCTAATACCATTACATTTCGATTTTCTAAATTAATATATTATGATCAATGCAATCAAAATCCTTTAACATGTCTAAAAACAATCTAAGTAATATTTGTTTTATTTTCGAAAGGTTCTGATATTGTATTTATAAATTTCATCACAGCCATGTAAGAAGAATATCCTTGTCTAAAACCAAATTGTTACATAGTTTACATAAACAAAATCTTTCATTATTAAATAATCCATAAATTGTTCAAACATTTTAGCAAACACTCATAACAAAGAAATTTGTCTGTAGTTCGTTAAAGGGGTAGTACAGTTTCGGTAAGGCTGAACTTTAGTAACCAAACCTGGACAGTAACATTATGAACTAATAGTTATTACTCCACCATGATCAAAAGGTATACACAATTACAAACGACTAAGTAAAAAGCCTGTTATCATTCAAAAAGAGCCATTAAAACACAAGAGGGCGCTTTCTAAAAAGGCATTGGTTTCAACCATTTTTCATACAAAATAATGCATGTGATGTTCTATTGAAATAATGATTAAGTAGATAGATCATCAACAACTATTTAAAAAACGCTTTTGAAAAAGTGTAAGCATTTAAAAAAAAAATGAAAAAATCATCTAATTATTTGGGCCCCAAATAATTATAAGATCAAATATATGTATTGAAATTTCAGCCGTTTCTGGACCGATTTTGACCAAATAAAGTTTATTCTGCCATTAAAATTGCATGTTCTCTCAAATTTGACACTCAGTTTTTCATTATCTCACAAAAAAATTGTGATGTGCAGCGCCCTCTCTACCAAAACTAAACTACCCCTTTAAAGTATCTTTGCTATCCTACTAAATACTAAAATACCAGATTCTATAATTGTTTTTCAGGTCGATTAACACAAATATTATCTATCAAAGATATTGAATTTTCAGTTACCATTGTTGGTTTAAGAATCAATGGAGTGAAATAGTATGTCTTTAAAACATCTACAAATGTATCTACATCAGGACAAAGTAAAGTACATGTACTTAAATGCACTGTCCCCTTTTTGAAAGCCAAATTTCAAAAGTTGCGAGGTTATTGTCTTATATAAAAAAAAATGTAATTTAACAGCTTGCCTAAACAAATATTAGGGCTTGAATCTCTTTTTCGTGGAGTTATAGACCTCAACATAACAACACTACAGAACGCGTTTAATTGTGCATTATACGAGTATTCAGGTCACGGTATTTCGCTCACGATAGTGCCGGCGCATTCCGGGGATACCGGGTTACCGTGCGTGACCCCTACGTGAACCGCGCGTAGCGTAAACGGCGTAAGTGCATACTAATCAAAATAACTAACACTCGCTAAAACTGACTACATGTAATTGTATATTCTTCATTTTCGAGACCTTTACCGTGTCGTACCTTTACAAATGTCAGCCTCAAAATACCTTTACAAGGATGTTATAATATCATGCTAAATCAGTTAAACTCATTTATTGTCCGATATATAGTTAGGTGGAGGGACGCATTTGTTTTTCATTCGTAGAATCCAAATTACAGGGTTGTTCTATCTGAATTTGTGTGTGTGTGTGTTACATTCATTCGCATCCGTCTACTGGAAACTGTTCATACGATTTGTAAAAGGTGGACAGTCCCTTTAGTACATTAACATTTAAATCACCAGTTAAAATCTGAATGTGTAGCACTTGGCTCCAGACATTCTGTCACTCGCTTTCAACGTTGGTTGCGGTGACATTACCGTGTCAATTTTGGCGGAGTAAAACTGTATTGTAAATATCCTCGATTTGTGAAGAGGTAACATCACATCAGCATCAATATCACACAATAAAGTTATAACATAGTACATATATGTCAAGAACTAAAAAAGTAATGGCTTGGAGTAATTAAAAAAAGCTATATAATATAAACAACACATTTAGCGGATGAACAGTCTAAAAAAGTTGGGGGCGAGCCGTTCAAGAATCCCAAAATCGGAAGAAAACAATATCTGGGGACGAAGTGACCAATTGAGTGTGACTAGGTAAGAGGGTGGGCTGACAGTGGGCGACCCGTCATGTAACATTTGTGTAAACCCATAATATTTGTTACATGGTAAAAGATATATCTGGTAACGCACTTACTTGCACTCAATTGTAGATGAAAAGGAATACTACACAACAACAACAACAATATGTTTCATTTATCAAATGAACGTATTTTGATGTCGGCTACCTAATACATTTCGTTACAGAATTGATTTCGAAATCATCATGGCGGAACTTGCTGGCTACATCAGTGGTGATGACGCCAAAGTTAGGGATTTAGGCCATGCCCTGCATCTGCATGAATCAGCAGTTGAATTGGCCGTTCGGACCAATCATGAAAGCATGGTGGTCAGTGGTTCACCAGTCCAAGGCACTATAAAAATGCTTCATGAGTGGAATGATGGCCTAAGCGACAACATCCAGCAGCGCCAGGTTCTCAAAGAAGCATTGATACAGGCAGGTCTGAAGCAAGATTTAGGTAAACTACCTAAACATGCTCTTGAACTTTCAAAAGGTAAGTCCTTGTTTCACTTCAATCATGTTAAGCGGTGTCAAAGACTAAATATCATGATCATTTGAAAAGGTCCTCAATGTGAATATTGACCACACGTCCACACTGGGATTTTACTTTATTTGTATTATTTCTTTTTTGGTGGGGGCGATTTTAGTGCACAATAGTCAAAAAGTGCTTTTCTGTTTTAAAAGCTTCTCTAAAATGTCTTGAAGTATGTATTGCCCATGTACAAAATCAATTTGCCTAAACAACATTGTCACCCATTAGCTAAAGAGAGATTGGTAAATATTTTTCCCAATTGCATGTTTTCATTTGTTTTTGTCTAGACGCAAACGCTTGATATACAATCATGCAATCAAAAAGAAAACAACAAAGGCACTTTAATCGTCTGACTTTACAAAATAAGTTATACATATAATGTTGCTTAATTGCTATAATACCTTAAAAAACAATATTTTCGGAAATCTTTTCACGTTATTTAGTCTTTGTCAATTAATCTTGATTTGTATGTGTTTCTAATATCATGCAATCACAAATAAAGAAATTAAATCTCACTAACCCCCTCGGCTCTCAGCTTGAAGCGGCGCTTTAATAGCACGTCGAGCAATAACGTCGAACATATAATGTTGCTTAGTTGCTATAATACCTTTTAAACCATTATTACACATACAGGCTAGTTTTCCGATTCAATAAATCATGTATTTTGTTTCCGTCTCGGGCTTGTCAGTCATAGCGTTCATTATTGTTATGATATTACTATTGTAACGTGTATTATGTAGCTCTACAAATGTGTATTTGCGAGTGCAATATCAGACGATATTACCCCTCCATGGAGCTGATATTCAATCCAGCGCGGAAGTGCGCAAATTCATGCACATGAATGGCTTTGCGCGTATCTAATTGTGACGTATGAATACGTTTACGCACCTCTGCTACAGTACGCGCAAATGGCCCTTCATGGGTTGAAAATGTTTAATCAGTAATTTGAGATTCAATGAATTGGTCTTCTTCACTGAACAAGACGGAGTAAGATGTATGTTTTTGTTTATTTATGTTTTGCTCTGGATAGTATGTATAATAATAATAATATTGACTGGCTTGTTCTTTCGTGATATATCAGAAATATTGCATTCGCTATGATCATATTGCACTCGTCTTCGACTCGTGCAATATGATCCAGCGAATGCAATATTTCTGATATACCACTCAAGGCCAGTCAATATTATATAAATATTTCTGGAAATCTTTTCACGTAATTTAGTCTGAGAGAGCATTATTGTAGACTGGATAATTTCGTTTGCAAACGAAAAAAATACAATAAAGAAATTAAATCGTAGTAATCCCCTCGGTTCTCAGCTTGAAACGGCGCTTAATAGCACGCCGAGGACATCTCCTGGCTGCACGACGTCAACACAATCAATCATTCGTTGATGACCATCGGTCAGCCCTGTGCCTCACTGCGCAGCTGCGACCAGCTGTAGACAAAATCTATATGATACGATGCAATAAATATTTATAACATCGATGATACGTAACTACGGATCAGTTAAACATGTTCTATTTGTTTCGTCCCTATAAGGCATATAATATAGTGATCATCATTTCAAAAGAGTACAAGATCTTATATAATCACTAAACTCCAATATGAACAACACAGTAGAAGAGAATAGATACATTCCCTGATATCGAATGACTTACATAACAATAGAGTACCGAAGGTGTGACATCATACAAATCTATGTTTAGAATTTCTCAATTTGAACATTTTCCGAGAAAGCATACAAAATAATGCCCAAATGTTCTAAATCAATCGAATATGTTAAGTATTGACCATCCGAATGAATTTCATTTCAATAGGAAATCAGTGTTATAATGCTCTAGTTCATAACGTTATGAACCAGAGCAATACAGGGTGGCCCATAAATAACGGAACGGGGCACTTCCTAAAATAAAGTAACGAAATGACTGGGTCCATCGGATAGTGTGTCTTTTCAAATGAAAATTTATACCAAGAACATTAATTTTGGTCGTGTAGTTTATGTTTTAGAGCGCTGTGAGTGACACCATGTCAGGGTTCATTTTTCTTCAATTTTGACTGACCTATTGGCTAAAGAATGACTCGAACGGCTCGTCATAGAATTACGGTGCACTTGATGCGGACACTTTTGTTAATGCGCAATCGACTGAATAGCCAAAGCTCCGCCTTTGAGCGGGGCGTAGTAGGGTGATGTGACATGTACGAGGTGCATAATTACCATGGTTTCATTAAATGGGTCGCTCCCATAGAGATATATATACTAAAGAAAACTAGAGTGCGAACTGCGTACGCCGCGCGCGCGATTCAGCTGTGATCATGTGTAGAGGCCAAGCGACATCTTAATACGGGAACAATCGTCGCGAATTGCCTTGATTCGCCTCGCTCAACACGTAACGGAGCATTTACAAAATCGCTGGGTATATGAGCGAATCGATTCTGAGTAAATAGTGGTTAGAATTATGGATAATTTATGGTGGAGTACTGGAGTTGAATTAGGATTAAGGAAAGGGGCTATGGATTAGATGTTACCGGATATAATTGTGGATAAGGATTATGTATAAGATAGGACAGTTTGGTAATTTATGGTGGATGGATAATATTTGTTAAGGGATTAATTGTGATTAGGATAGGGGAATCGATGATGATTAAGTAGGGATCGATCATGAGATATAGATCGAACGATCATAGATTGTGATCGATTGTAGAACGTTGTAGTAGTATGTGCCAGTTTGCAAATTTGGATTAGTTAAATGGTTATAGTTTTAATAGTTTGGACAGAGCATGATGGTTAAGTATTAGCTTATTGTAGTAATTAGATATCGAGTAATCTGACGGGTTAAGCACGGGGAATGATTGAAGATTGGTAGAGTTATGATCATGTAAAGATTATGGTTTAAATCACTAACCAATATTATGCATTGTTGAATGTTGGATATAAATGCGTTGATCGAGGTATGTACTACAAGGAAGTTGGGCATGCTAATAATTTACCAAAGCACGCTTCCCGTATTAAGATGGCGGACGACTCGTTCATCTCGTCACAGCAATTTCAGGGAGTGCGCCCTCTAGTTTTCTTTAGTATATAACTCTATGGTCGCTCCACAGATCGTGTGTGAGAATTTAATCGTGCGTTTAACAGTATTTTCTGCAAGGTGGTGAAAGGGAAACGGGCTAAAATTTCGGGTTGGGGTTATTTTTTTAGGGGCTTACTACCCATTTATTTCTACACTGCATCTGTGCTACGCCACTGCCAGACTGTCTACTTTTTTACGACCAAGGCGGAGCTTTGGCTATTCGGTCGAATGCACATTAACAAAGGTGTCCGCATCACGTGCGCCGTAATTCTATGATGAGCCGTTCGGGTCATTCTTTAGCCAAATGGTCAGTCAAAATTGAAGAAAATTGAACCCTGAAATGGTATCACTTACAGCGCTCTAAAACAAAAACTACACGACCAAAAGTAATGTTCTTGGTATCAATTTTCATTTGAAAAAAAAACACACTATCCGATGGACCCAGTCATTTTGTTACTTTATTTTGGGAAGTGCCACGTTCCGTTATTTCTGGGCCACCCTGTATAACACTGATTTTCCCAACCAGGTTACTTTTTGTAAGAGAAGGGTTGTTATTGTACCAAGCGGTAGTGTTGCCAGTGGCTTGGAAACAGACATACAATTATCTACATTCAGCATATCGTAACATAAATATAAAACGGTAAGCGAACTAAGACCTTTCATATAACATGTATAAGGCGATTTGTTGTTTTGCTGTTAATGAAATTTAATATTATTAACTGTAAAATAATGTTAATATTTGGAAACCTTGTGTGAATAAACCCTCTGAGTGCCGCATGCCTGTTAACTTAAGTCACAATACTCTTAAAAGTCAGGGTTACTCATATGTTCCGACAGCAGTAAACTCAAAGTGTGATTTTAGATGAACGCGTTGAATAGGGTGATACATTATATGCTATTCATGAAAACCTGTCAAAAGAACTGAGTCATAAGTTGTCTTTGGACTTTTCGATATTGAGTGACGAACACAGAGATGGCATAAATATGATTCAACAGAAATACGGATTTGCATGTTATACTAAACTGGAGAGTTGTAGAATAATTATGAGTATCCCACCATGCATATGCATGTATATACAAAGAGCGCGTACATCTGTTTTGAGAAGTGGGGGGGGGGGGGGGGGATGATGGCCGTGAAGGAGCAGAGCGACAAAGCCCCAGGGGAGGGTGTGGGATGGGGTACGAATCCCCCTCTCACGGTAGGGAGTTTTTTTCAAATTTTCACTCGAAATAATCTGGTGCATACCTTGGAAGGAAATTTGATATTCCTACTCCAAAAAAAAAAAATCATGATTTAAACCACCTCCCTCATGATAAGACCGATAAACAAACACAAATAAACTTACGCGCACACACACACACACAGACACGCACTTTTTGTTGTTCTGGTTCATGTTGTATTCATAAACATAACAAAAACATCAATAACAATTTCGTAAACATAATAATGCATCATATACATGGATATTCCATAACAGAAAGTAGTTGCATAACAATGTACATTACATAATTATGAACTACGTACGAATAATGATAATTGGATGTTTTTAAGCTAAGATAAAAAAGAAAACAATACAACAAAATTACCTTCTACCCCTACCCCCGTCCCCCCCCCCCCCCCCCCTCCACCAACCCCAACCCCTGCACACGCGCCGTATCCAACCTGCCCCGGAAATCTGCTCACATTCCTTAAAAAATAATGATTACAAATACATAACTATATCAATACTTTTAAATGTTACAAGCTCATTGGAGAAACATCGCGTATAAAGATGACATTCTATACTGCCTTTCAATTAAATCTTATTATAATTTTACCGTTTCCCATTTTTGTAAGTGTAGCCCTAATTTCCCCATTTTAATTGCTATTTACTTTTCTTGATTCTAATACTCTAATAATAGTTTCTGTATTTTATCAGTGGTTGGTAGTAGACCCTCTTTTCTAATTACAATTAAAAAACAATTTACCATCAAAGTTATAGTGTTACAATTTTGTATTGTATTTGAATTACCTAACAATTAATCCAACAAATATATCTCGCCAATTTAAGTCCTTTATTTCATCTAACTTAAAACGTTGTATCAAAGCTTGCCTTATCAATTTTACATTTAAACAAAATAAAAAATATATGTAAAATGTTTCCCTTTTTAAAAATATGATATGATACTTCCCAACTAATAATAATAATAATGGTGGCTACTTATATAGCGCACGTTCCGTCTTTCGACGCTCGCGGCGCATCACTATTATATATATTTTGTTTACATGCAGGTATTTTACAAGACAAAAGTGACCAAAACAGGCAGAGTTTACGAGTTACGAGTGGAAGAAAGCGCAAAAGGTCATCTTTTGAGAATGACATCTACCTTCTCCATGGTCAAGATGGAGAAGAAGTCAGAAAGGTCAAGCAGATCATCAAGCGAAACGAGTGGTCAGTGATGACGCCACGGGATGGTCAGCTTGGACACCTGCAATTCCAAGCCAGGGAAGACGGGATAAAGAAGAGTCGCCATGTTGTGGTAGTTCTGACAGAAGACTACATCAACACACTGGATGCTATGGATGAGCATACTCATGAGTTGGCTCTTCTTAAGTCAAGAGACAAGAAAGTCATTAGCATCGTCTGCTGCGATTGGTCAATTGTTCCTGACAAATTGAAGATATTTGTAACTGCTCGCATCGATGATCCCAACTTGGAAGAGAGGTTTCGTCAAGCCATTGATTCAGACGTTACTGAAGATCAACATAAAGGTATTAAAGCCAGTGGATGGGCTAAAACCCCCAAATGTAATGATTTACTGAGGTACCCATGTAGATCTACAAACAATGCTAGTTTTCACGTACTCAAAAGATGATGATATAATTGTATTAGCAAGTATAGTGCTAAACCGTTACAGTATGTTATCATGCGAATCAATGATCGTGTGGCAGCCGATTTAGACAAAAATACTAAGCAAATAATATTGACAACACGTTAACCATAGCAAACCGTCATAATCCATAATTGCGAACTAGCTTACAAGATAATAAGGCATAAATGTTGGAGTAGCGCGTGAATGGAATCTAGTATCATTGTTACGTTCGGTAAAAGTTTGAACTTACTTAGAAATCGTGGTTCTTACATACCTCGGTATATTCTTTTTACCAATAGAAGCATGGACGTTAATCACGGGGGAGGGGGGGGGGGGGATGGGGGATATATCTCCCAAATATCTGAGGTGGGTGGGGGTGTGATGGCCTGTATTATTATTCCCCCCTACCAATATTTGAGGTTCAAAAATATAAAATCACATTAATATGAAGGAACATTGCCCCCTCTCATTCATTTTGTGAAAGTTACTACAATAGACTAATTTAATCCACATCTTAAGAGTGCAATACTGCCGAAATCAAGAATCTTCCGGGGGCTGCGCCCCCTGGAACCCCATAAAGGTCATTTGAACCAGTCTCCTGCACTTATTAATAGTTTTATTTAGGACGTCTCGCTTTTCTCACTAAAAATGAGCAAACTGGTTAACTAAAATCCAGAACCTTCTTGGAGTTCCACACCCTGGACCCCCATTGACATTCCCAATGATACATCCCCGAACTGATTTTAGTCAGGGTTCCATGGTGGTCCGTGCAACATGTACTCAATAATGTTCAACATTTCTAAACAACAGAATCCGAAAGCTTACGGGGGCTCTTCTCCTGTGTCCAGGCAGGGGTTAAGAGTGGGTCTCTAATCCTAAACATTAGGACGGGTTCTTGCCGAAGTGCCCGCCAAGTGTGTTGACTTTACATATCATTCACTTAAAAGAATTGTTTGCCTCTCCCCCGGTCTTAAAAATGCCCGGGCCGGGTTAGTCGCCCTCACTCTCTCACCGAAGGTAGTCGAATGACCTATCATCTCCACCAATGGCGAGAAGAAATTGACGCCTATGAATAGAAGCATGGAACATGTTTCGATTTTGTAAATATCTCTTTCGTTATAAGATAAGTATTTTTGAAGTGGTGTGATCTCTAGTGGAGATTATCAACTGTGTACAAAGTTAGCACACGACTAGAGGAATACCGCTAATCATTTTAGTTCATAACTCGGCCATTTGACATTCAATTACCATTAAAATCACTCGGTGAATATATCAGATCAGAGATATACACAACTTATAGCCCGTCTGTCATTTTCTTTTACTCATGTCAAGACTCGAGAAAGTTACTATAAATTAGTTTCGAATGTGAAATATACTTTATTCATTTACCAATGTCATTGTAAGGTATTTCTGAATCGTGTTTGTTTTATTCAAACAAACACTGTCTAATAATTAAAAAGGGAAGACAAATAATGTATGATTGGTATCACCTACCGTAAACCGTGGTGACTGTGGCAGTGGCCGCAGGGGTAACTTTTTGAAAAGCCACTTTTTGAGAAGAGGTTTTTTTTCATCAAGCCTCTCTTTTTAGAACAAAGTTCTTATTGTTTCAAATGTATTTTATAAGGTAATGTAGAGAATAAGAAATAAGTTCTAAAGAGTGAGATTTGATGAAAATACATCCTTGGACAAACCCCGGCGGCCAAACTCACCCCGGTTTACGGTAGGTGATACCAATCATGTTCCTTTTTCACTAAGTAAAAAGTGTTTTTTTTTTAATATAAAACTAGCACGATTCAGAAGTACCTTAGAGTGACAGTAGCATGTGATAAAAGTATATTTCACATTCGAAAAAA
Source organism: Echinarachnius parma (assembly GCA_037951105.1). Taxonomy (NCBI): domain Eukaryota; kingdom Metazoa; phylum Echinodermata; class Echinoidea; order Clypeasteroida; family Echinarachniidae; genus Echinarachnius; species Echinarachnius parma. Next base: position 20,076 of record JBAMJV010013807.1, on the reverse strand, counting down.
CAGTTTAGAAATGAGTTTGTGGCTATAATAATAAGATACCGGCAAGCATTGCGATACGTTAATTGTCTTTGTTCATAATCAACAGAATTCAATGTCCCACTTGAGATTCTAGCACGAGGTCCACAAGCTCTGACTGCCTACAAGGAAGCTATGCGAGAAGGAACAGCAGCAAACTACGAAACACGAATAATGATCGTGGGTCGACAAAGAGTCGGAAAAACGAGTCTTAAGAAAGCACTAATGGATGAGTGGTATGTATTATTGTAATTATTTCTCGTTTGCATAAGTCCTGCCTTCAAGAAATTCACCAGCTTTTCTGTTTTGTGACATAATTGTATTGAACATATTCATTATAAATAAAAAACTATTACTACAAACCATTATGGATACTGTTTGTAATATGCATGGTAAAACTTCCCTCAATTGTGATACGTCTAATTCATTTATTTAAACAAAAAAGATGAATAATGGAATAGAGAGATTATCCGGTCTTTACATGGCATTATAAATACTGCGGGTGGACGTCATTATTTTTCAACCCGGGTCTTCATCTATGACATATGAGTGCGAAGGTCGTTGGTTTGATGCCCAGCCGGATTTGACTTTCAGCAAGGTGTCCTGCTCCATTGCAGAGCAAAGTGATAGGGTGAGGCAGTCGTTACTAAACTAGCCTAATGCGCCTTCGTGGCTGCTCGTGGTATTTCGTTTTCAGAGAGGTGAGGATAAACATACAGTACTCTATGAGAAAACCAAAGAAAATGCCCCCGAGAACAAGACTTAGTTATTACTAAACGACCTCATCCGCTCGGTCGCTTCTCTCCCTAACGTGGACCACGGCATGAACAGTTATTTCCCCAACCAAGACAAGAGGCCAGAAATTTAAGCTTCCGAGCTTTCTTTCATGTTAATGCAGGTTTGATCCAGAAGAAAACATTACTGATGGTGTTGATATCAGTACAGGAACTATAGAGGCAGGCCAGGATTGGTGGCATGTGAAACAGGATAGCAATCTCCGAAAAGGACGAGAAGGTAAAACGTATATTAAAATGACCTGATAGCACTGGCGTAAATCTGTCCGGAAAACACAATGCATTGGGGGGTCGAGCAATTGTTCACAAACGGTTTGTGAACAATTGCTCGACCCCCCAATGCATTGTGCTTTCCGAACAGATTTACGCCAGTGCCTGATAGTAGATGTTTGAGATGTCAAGAACATCGTTTGATCGAAGTCCGAATTTGCAAATGAGAGGCCTCCCTCATTTTTATTCAATTTGGAAGTCGATTGTTCCCTTTCCCATGTATTGCAATTTTCAAACTCACATATTAGACGACCATTATACACATGTGTTTAATCAACCCAATTCTTTACATCGCACTCAAACAAAAGTATAACGTTGAGAGCGGTTTCCGCTCAGTATTATTTCCAAGCTCAAATGCCCTATTAAAAACATAATAAACAAATATACCATGCACCGAGAGCCTCTATTTGAAATTATGGATTCCGAGGTGACAGGAAAATCAGTGCTTTTTCTGTCACCGAGGAATCCATACTTCACTAGTGGCTCGAAATAGTGCATGATATATTTGCTTTATATCCTTCCTACGATTTAATAAAAAAAAGTGATATTAAAACAGCCATATCTAAACTTACCGATGATGTGGTAATGGTAATAGTAAAGTTGTTTTTCAATTAGAATATTTTATATTGACAACATAACACTAACAAGCTTTGTTATCCTACAGCTTTCACTGAAGATGTAGCAACGGTCGTAGTACAGAAACTTAAGGGAATATCGGTAAGTAAAGTATGTATGAAGTGGTTTTATTCGTAGTAGTACATGTAATCAATATTGATAATATGTACATTGATAGCATTCCATAATAAACCAGCTAGTTCACAGCAAACACGTTGTGAATACATTAGTTTACAGATGACCCAACATTTTGCCTCTATACAGAGTGAGTCAGAAATGTGTCCCATCTTTTAAAAGTTGTCTTGTTTGAAGTATGAACATTTAATCATGGGTTTTATGATATGTTTCGGTAAAGTTATCCTCCCAGCATATTTCGGTACCCTTTTCATTAAAATATCTGCACGCATGACTGAACAAAAGACAATCTGGAAAAGACTGCAAAATCTCACTTGCGCCAAGTGGTTGGGTGAGGAATAAAACTGTTTTGAACAAAGACAGAAACACACTCACACACACACACACACACCCACACACACACGCACAGTAAAAAATTGTTTCATAATGCAGTGTTAACATTTCCTCTTTTCTGATTAAGCATTGATTTTTAAGATCGCTGAATATTTAAGCGGCAGTTCCCTGACAATCTTTCCCCTAACACATTCACCACCACCCCCTCCATCACCACCATCGTCATCAAATGCACATAAATCCAATGTGCTATCTCAATAATTACGTTGGTACAACAACAAATTAATCTCGTTTATGTATTTTGTTGACTAACAATGGCACTTTACAATGGATATCTGTGCTTGTGCAGTACTTGCCAAAGGGCTTGCCTGATTTGGCAGCAGTTAATTATGTTGAGACCTGTTTGAGTAGGACAAGTACTGGAATTATGGTTCGTCCTCAGTTCACCCCGCAACAGGGATAATTTTTTGTCACCAAGTATGCAAGAACTTAGAGTGTAACATAAGTTTTGCAAGGGTTATGCCGCTGTTGTCCCTATGTTTGATGTCCCAGCAGTAAAAGCTATACATTCTTTCACAATTTGTTTTATTCCTCACCCAGCCACTTGGCGCAAGTGTGATTTTGCAGTCTTTTAAAGATTGTCTGATGTTCAGTCATGCGTGCAGAGATTGAAATGAAAAGGGTACCGAGATATGCTGGAAGGATAACTCTAGCAAGACATATCATAACATCCATTATTAAATGTTCATACTTCAAACAAGACAACTTTTAAAAGATGGGACATTTTTTCTGACTCACTCTGTACATTAGTTTACAGATGACCCCAAATTTTCTCAAAACAGTAGGTAAAAAAAAAAGGTTTTGAGCCTTGTACACATATAAATAAGATTATAGCTTTTTATTAGAGCTGATATTAACAAGTGGATAGTTTGTTTGTTTTTAAATAAAGTATGAGAGTAATTCATTTAATGCACAACCTTCAATGCAATTTTGTACTCTTTTACCTTGCAAAAATCTCCATATGTAATGACGCTCAAAAGGAGATTAATTTCACAAAAAAAGATGAGCCGAGGAACGCAAACGGATTTTTGGTCTAAGGTCTATACCCGTACCGGTGAAAACATTTTGATCGAGGCAATGCGCATAAAAGGGATCTAGTAACTTAATTGTTGACATGCGCAAACAAATGATATGTGGTTGATACAATGTATAATGTCCAAGTGATATTCGCTAACTCATTGCACCAACATTATACACCGTTATAATTTCATGAATCTGAACACTTCAATCATACATATATTTATAACCGCAGATAAATTTGTGGGAAAACGAAAGCTGTCCCATGCATCTATTGGTATAGTACAAGTACAATTAAATATGTGACAATCGCTAGAGATCCAAGTCTTTAGGATTCAGACAATGTAATTATAACCCAATAATAATTACTAGGTCACAAGAACAGCAGCTAAACAGTTTAATAGCTTTTAAGCAGTTTAACAGCTTTAACTAAATAGTGTCTTCCCTTGAAATTAGGAAAGCGATTATTCTATCTACGATGTTAAACAGCTTAACAGCTTTTAAGCAGATTAACAGTTGTATCTAGTTATTGTCTTCCTTTAAAATTAGGAAAGGCAAACAACGAAAGGACAACAGAATAACCTGGTTGTTAGTGTACAAACGCTCTAAAAAGGATCTAGTAACTTGGTCGACATGTGCAAACAGTTATGAGTAGTTGATACAATGTATACTGTGGTTTTCTGATATGTCCACTGGGAGTTGTATACAAATTTCAAGTAAAATTAACGTATTATGGCCGAGTAATGAGCAAAAGATGCAAAGTGATATCCACTAAATCATTGCACTCACTTACACGGTTTTCGCGGTCCAGTAGAATAAGATAATTTAACAGCTGAACAATTCAATCGTAAATATCTTTTTAACGAATGGGAAATTTGAAAACCCGAAACCTTTTCCATGCTTTTATTGTTAGTACAAATACAACAAGGTATGAGGCAACCTCTAGAATTCCAACTGGATTAGGAAGATTTGGAAAATGTTACTAAGTCCTTTTAATTAGCATATCGTCATGTTCCCCCTTATCTGTGTTTAGGAGGGAGCAGAACTCACTGAAGTAAAGACCTTGGACCCCGATGATATCACTGAGTCACCGTTTGCAGGTAGTTATGTTTTCCTTACTTTCATTACAATTCTGACATTATTAGTATAACTATAAATGTTTATAATAATATTTGCGTGACAATAGCTGTATAATTCTAGTAAATAACCCGAGTAATAACAGAGTTATGAGCTAAAATACCATGTGTTATTAATTAACTCATTGCACTGACTTTGAACAATGTGGTGACTATCCAAATCGTAGGTAAAAATACGAACACTTCAATCTTAAATATCCTTTAAACGAAAGGGAAATTCTATTAAAATCTAGATGTATCTTCGACTGCGCGCAGTCGAAAATGATGCCTCCGTCATTGCGTGATTTACTACAAGTCCAAATTAACTTGCACTAAAAGAATTCTTAAACTCAATTTAAATAGTTATCTGTCTACCAGATTTGATATATATCACACTTATGAGCTATTTGTGCATATACATGAGCCGTGACCTTGACCGTTGACCTAATGACCCCAAAGTTTATTAGCTCCGCAAGATACAAATAGGTTCCAAGTCTAATGCATGGTAATATTGAGTTTTTGATTATTTTTGATTATTGGTTATTGAGATATTGCAGTTTTGTCAAGAGTCATGTGACCTTGACCGTTCACCTCATGACCCCAAAATCCGATGGCTACAACAGCTTTCTGGGATACATTCAGGTAATAATTTTGATTGAAATCTGAAATTCAGTTCTTGAGATTTTGCAATTTAGCAAATTATATATTGTGCCCTGCGACCTTTGACCTTTGACCTCATGACCCCCCAAATCTAACCAGTTATTCTTCACCTCAAAATGCAAATCCATTAATCAGTTATTAAGATAACGCGACCGATCGCTATTCTTGCATATACGACGAGCCCTGTGACCTTTGACCTGTAACATCATAACCCCAAATTTTAATTAGTATATTGGCGCTCCAATATACATACATGGACGAAGTTTGGTGCGAATCCGTCAATCGGTTCTCGAGATAATGCGATCACGAGCTATGTTTGCATATAAAATGAGCCCTGTGACCTTTGGCCTTTGACCTTATGACCCCAAAATATAATCGGTTTATTGGCACCTTACGATACATACATGAACCAAGCTTGGTAAGAATCCGTGAATCGGTTCTTGAGATAACGCGATCACGAGAACGGGACGTTCAGACGTACGTACGTATGGACGGACGGACTGACAAACCCAAAACATAATTCCTCCAGCTTCTTCGTTGCGGAGGCAAATAAAGAAACCTGCCTCATGCTCTTACTGTTAATACGACTACGACAAGGTACAAAAACCCATAGACTTTCCATTAAGTTTTGTGGATGTGCCAATATTATTAGATCCCTTTATATTAAGCAGCGCATGATAACCACCAAGAAAGCAGTTTTAAGTACTGTCAAATAAGGAACATGTATTAATACAAGTCTTTGAATAACCATGGCAATACAAAATAGTAACGATTTTATTATAATGATTTAATCTTGATATCTATTTTCTTAACATTTTACAGTAATCAACGAAGTACATGTAGTTGCGTTCAAGAAAAAAATAAAGCTGTTGTGAAATAGTCCGAGACATGAATGTACGTTATAATTATTCAATCGGCAAGTGCACACATGGCTATCGTAATTGCACCATATATGAAATGATTAATGTATCTTTAATTTCTGTGTGTATTATGGTCTCTTTTTATATGAAAGGCATTTTGCATGAAGAAAATCTCAATCCTAGAGAAGACGACATCGTTGAAGGTAACATGGTTTTTGAACAAATACAATAGCGGTTTATTCGTGTAAATTCGGTTTTCTGAACAACCGATATTGGAAAATGAATGTCAATGTAGACAGCTAGAAAAGATACGGATAAAGATGTAATCATTTTTTTTTTTTTGGGGTTGGGGGGGGGGGGGGTTGAGGGGTAATGGCGAGTGTTGGGGAGGGAGCTGAATTTTACGAGCTTCTTTATGAGCCTAATTTATTGTAAATAAATGAATGTGGTATTTGGAACACTAAACATTATTATATATATGTATTTGTTATATAATTATACCTCCTTCACATTTTCGAAGGTATCAAATTATATTTATTATATTGACTCATTTAATTGAATGACTATACTTCCCTTCAATATTGTGTTGGTTTCCTTAAATGATCATGGCCTAAATTAATTATCATGTGAAAGAAGGCTTATTTTTGTTTAATACGACTATGATTCAATTACATTAGTTTGGTTTTGGGCGTGTGCACTACTACATGATATGGATGAGCGTTGATTCATTTTGTTAGATCTATACCGTAGCTTCTTGTTCCAAGAAATGGGCGAGATATTTTGTTATGTTCATAACTCAATCATCGTTACATTTAGCATTATTATATAGCCTGTTAATTCAACTGTTTTTATTCATTTAGAAGAGACCGCTGGAACCAGCAAAACAGCTCTCCACAAAGACAATTATGAGGAAGACATCCTAAAACGCGTTCAAGCAAAAGTAACCACAACATCGGACAAGAACGAAGACAAAAAACTCACCTTCACTATATGGGACTTTGCTGGACATGAAACGTATTACACAACTCACCAGGTGATAGTCCATTACGAACATTCGTGAAAAGGGATGCCAACATTAAGCGTATCATTTGATGAATTAATAATACAAAAAAAAAACGGCAACATTACTGCGTGACATCCTCATTAAATTATTGCATCGCATCAGTGAATATGACGCTACTCTGTTCTTAATGGCGGAATAGCCAGTGACCAACGTTTGATTTTAGAGATATAATGATGGGTGTAACAATATGCAAGCGGTGCTCATTCCCTCCATTCACTCTCAATTTGTCTAGAGGTGGCTTTAGCTCGTCCATTGTAACAAAATAACAGCTTTAATTTAACCCTAAAAAGGCCGGGCTATTTGAGGTCTTCAGCAGGCCGGGGGGGGGGGGGGGGGCATTATGCCCCCCCCTCCCCCCCCCCTCCCCCCCCCCCTAAGATCTCGGCCGCGGAGCGGCCGATCGCCGTGAAAATTTGCACGCATGATGAGTGAAGAGTATAGAATACAATGGTAATTTTAATGTTTTGAAAAATTCATTAATTTGCATATTTATGGTAATTTATGCAAATAACGTCATAAAATTCATATTTTTACCCATAAATCATATATTCTTCATAATTAAACATTGGTTTTCACTACATATATTATTTAGAGCATTTGGAATAATAATGCGACAAAAACATTTGGAAGAGCTAGATTCTTCCTTATGTTTTCTATTGTTTTTATAATTTCTTATGTATTTCTCTGTTTTTTAAAACTTATGTATTTTATTGTTTTTGTTGTTTATTTTATTTCTAACTATAATTCATCTATTTTGAACCCCAAAACAAACATATAAAATATAAACAAGACCAAATAACCAATGATATACTTCCTTTTACAAAAACTGATATTTCCATATGTTTTGTACACAAATCACGAAATTGAGCGATTTTCGGGCTGACATGCATAGACAAAAGGTCACGTGACTTCGTAACGGTATGTCCGATTTTCAAAAATTTTATTTTAAAATATGCGCAAGACCCAAAAGAAAAAAGTCACCAAGCAGCGGCGCGTCATCTTACAGCGTTTTGGAGCATTAACAAAAGTTGCGGAGGGGAGGGGGGGGGGGGGCATTATGGCCCCCTCCCCCGGCCTTATTAGGGTTAAAGATGCTTGTATGGCAAAACAAATCAAACATATTAACAGGTAAGAATTGGGCTGTTTTCGTATCGAACAAAAACATTATTAAAACAAGAGGGCACCCTCAAAACGCCTCAAGTTTCAACGGTATATTAATAAAGAAAAGTGAGTGTAATGTTATTCAATAGACAGATCACCAAACAAAAGTAAACCGATTTGATATTTATTTTTTTAACTATTAAGGAAATATTTATCAATTTTTTTTGTGTAATATTGAATAAAAAGTTGATCCCTAAAATGTATTACAAATTTATATATTCATGGACATTTCAGCTGTTTCTGAACCAGTTTTGATCAAACAAAGTTGATTCTGGCTTAACAATTGTGTGCTTATTCGAATACTATACTTTGTTTTGCAATACCCCAAATGAATGTATTTTATAAAACGCCCTCTAATCAAAATGTAACTATCCCCATTAAATGTTTTGACTACGCAGGTATTTCTGACATGGAGAGCTGTATACATTCTTACCTTCGATCTGAGCAAGGGTCTGCATGAAAAGATTGCTCCTCAAGATCACTGACGATAGGCAAGGTGAAACGTTTGAGTTAAATTTTACATTGACTGACAATTTGAAATACTCATATACAAACACTGTGTTAGTAATATTCTAATAGTTTCACTCTAGGTAAATAGTCTGATTGTGCGTGAAAACTATTATTTCTTTATACGCATTCATGCCCAGAGAGCAACTGGCCACTGAAAAACATCACGTTTATCAAAGCCGATGTCAAAACATTTTAATAAGGCCATGTGTCTGTGCTGCATTCATGGCAAGGATAACTGGCAAAGGCGACTATCACACGAGCAGCGACAGCCTAACGGCTGCGGCTCATTCTACGACTATTCTTTCACTATTCGTTTATGACGTTCAGGCGCGCGGCTCATGTAATTCTTGCTTGAAAAGGGGGCATTTTACTTTTTTAATTCACCTTTTATGATAAGGCCCATATAACCAAAATGGTGTGAGATGATTCGGCAAACTTGTTTTAAAAATCAATATGTATACAATTGTGCAGATGGCCTCAATATGTGACCATCATCAGATCTAGCATGAGCATTTTTACTTTGAAAATCTATGGTTAGACAAAAAAGGAACAATGATAAAGTTAATAGTAAATATATAATCCATTGCGGATATAGTATCGGAAATAATATCGCTAGTGATATTCGTTTGTCTCGCAATGTATGGTCAAACTAGGAATCTAAAAGATCATGACGTTTCGTATGCCGCTGCAATACTTTGTCAAATGATAAAATCGATTGTAGAACAATCGGTTTTTATGCTCTACCGTGGCTCCCAACTCACAATCTCGCATAAGCGATAGCGTTCCTGACAAACGAATATCACCAGCGATATTATTTCCGATACTATATCCGCAATGGATTATATATTTACTATTATTGATTGAACATACGGGCGCCCTGCCCTGAAATTGATACGTAGATATGAGCGTTGTAGCGAGAAGGTGGCTAGGTCTACCGTGGGTTTGGCATCAGCCGTTGGGGGCCGGTTGGTCGGGGTAGTGTCGTGGCGACGTATCGTACGCTGGTTCGGTAGGCGGGCCGATCCAGTGTCCCGTTGATTGGTTGATTGCCCGTGTGCACCGGCCAATCGGGCGCGGTCCGTTGTTGACCTATCAGGAACGCAATCGCTTATGCGAGATTGTGAGTTGGGAGCCACGGTAGAGCATAAAAACCGATTGTCTACATTCGATTTTATCATTTGACAAAGTATTGCAGCGGCATACGAAACGTCATGATCTTTTAGATTCCTAGTTTGACCATACATTGCGAGACAAACGTATATCACTAGCGATATTATTTCCGAATGATAAAGTTGTCCCAAAAGCTACCAATTGGCCAGTACTAGAAGTGGGTCAATAGAGACTGGCCTTAAAAAAAACAATAGTTTTACATAAAAGAATGACGACCAAACAAGCAATATAGCATTACAAAAGCATGACATGATTAAACGCTAAGTGCGTATTGTATTGATTCTCTAAATCGTTTGTCACATTTTGCCAGTAAACAGGTAATTGACTTTATATTTAAATAAGATTTCATAGGCAATCACATTTTGTAATCAATATCATGCATATGCAAATAAGACAGACAGTATGCACTTCGTAGTGAATTTGATATAGTAAATACCAAAATAATAAACTGCTTGCAATTTCCCTTTATTTTATATCATGAATGAAGTTTCTTATCATAATTTTCCAGTTTAGGATAGTGTAATATATTGCTCTACTCATTCTAACATTCAGACTATGGGCGAGCTGACTAACCTCGAATCATACATTCATGGATTTCGCTGATCGTTGCATACGCCAAGATCACCCGTAGATGTGAAGAACAAGTCATCAGAAGTTCCTTCTCCACCGATATTAATCGTTGGTACTCACAAGAATAGGAACCTGGAACCTGGAACGATTGAAGAAAGAAACAAAAAGGTGACACCGCTGCAGGAATAAATTTTTAATTTTGGGGGGCTACTTTTCCAATCTGATTGATATCCACAAATCGTTCACATATTACCCTATGGTAATGTTAAGGGCTACCTACTGATTTCAGGTGGCAATTTTGAAACCTGGGGCGACACGTTTTTTTATACCATAATAATTATTAAGGTAACCTATTAATAACGTAAATACCTGTTGAAAATAGGAATGAAAATTAAATACATATAATGTACGCTGGTAACAAGATAAATTGTAATCATATTTCCCAGGTCAAAATTCCAATAGATCTGTTGAGACTCAATTTTATTGCGACAAAGAATATAGCCTACTGTTGAAAAAAAAATGTTTTCCTTTAACCATTAGATTGAGTCTACATTTGCAACAATCAAAGACAGTCTGAAGGGCAAGCCGTATGGCCAGCATGTGGTAGAGTACTTCGCTGTAGAAAACAACCCGAAGAAAAAGGAGATGAAGATAGAGAGGTATAATTAAGGGATCACATATACATTACAATACAAATGACTAGCATAAAATACCCATTAAGCCATATCGGAATGAAATGTAAAATTAATATAGGACAAGGTCCAGATTACCAAAATTGTGTGAGGTGTAAGATGGCAACTTAGCTAACTTTTGCAAAATCTATATTTATACAATTTTGCAGATGGCCGCAATACAATCTTTTGGTAATAAATGTAACCATCATCTGATTCAGGACGATCATTTTAAATTGTCTTAATATATAATGGTTAGACAAACAAATCCTAAAAGCTGCCAACTAGCCAGCATTATTAGTGGGTCAATGAGACCAGGGGTGTAGGCAACCGGGGGGGGGGGGGGGGGTGGGGATGAGGGGGATGCATGTACAATCATCCCCCCAGGTTTTAAGGGAAGGATATTTGTTTTGTGTATCTGTATACGAGTGGGAAAGAAAACATTAGTTGTATGAGCAAGACTTGTTAATTTTAACGTTCAAGAAAGTAATTTATTACATGCACTTTCAATCTCAGTTTGTTGAGTATCTTGCGTATGGTCTGGGGTGGGTATTCATTGTTCTGTTTACCGGGCCACGTAGTTCCAGAGTAGGCTGGCATTGCTCTGGCTGCTTGGTGTGACGTGCACCAAAATTGCACCATTTCAAGTATAATATACAAATGCAAAATCCTCTCCGTGGGAGAGGGATACCCTCTCCCAAACCCTCCCTTTTTGGCTCTGTCCCAGCCTCGGTAGCTTCGCCCTCGGGACTCATTCTTGGCAATAGGCGTCAACTGTGTATGACGCTAAATATAAATACAATACTTGTGTGTGTGTTGTGGTGCATATTTATTAGAGTGTTAATTATTTGTTTTCTTCGTGAAAATATATTTAAACTTTCTGGTCGATCAAATCATAACACGCTTTCCCAGATACAGTCAATGTTAAGCCCGCATTTCCTATCTAGGTAAGCACCAGATTGCACTATTTCAAGTACAAAAATGCAAAAGCTCTACACCGTGGGAGGGGGGAACCCCCTCCCACACCCTCCTCCCGCTCAGTCACTTCGCTCCCTCGGGCTTGGTCGCTTCGCTCCTTGCAATGTTTCACTCTTACATCTGGCTCAAAGTTGGCAGCACTGTGAGTGTGGTTGGGCATGAGCCCCTACACACATAAAATCGTGAGCCCCCATAGGTTTTGCCCCCCCCCCCCCCCAACAAAAAAAAAAATCAAAAACTGCTTCCGGCCCGCCTTGTCACGACCCGTATTAAGACCCCCCCCCCCCCCCCCCCCCCCCTCCCCACACTGAGAGACCTGTTAAGCAATTTCCTTGGTCTTGAAAACATTTGGCAGGCGGTCTCGGGCGCGGGAAAAATTGGTCTTGGTCCGGTGAACGGCAAATCATCCCCCCCCCCCCCCCCCCCGGTGTAAGAACCTGCCTTTTTTTTTTTTTGTATATAGAAAGCAAATGCCTACGCCACTGAATGAGACTGACCTTCTTACAAACAAGAACTAAATAAATGAATGATTACCACACAAGCAATATAGCGTTACAAAAACATGACTGATAAATATAAGTAAGGTGCGCATTGTAATAACTCCCAATGTGCTTTAACGATGATAATGAATAACGATTATTTATAACTAGCCACCATTTATTGACATCGTTTAAAAACGAGGGTGACGTTGATGATACTATTCACATAGAGAGAGGTGATGGGTACAGCACTAGTTTCCAGGCTTTAAAAAAATAAGTTATAGCATTATAATACAGATTTTCAGACTCTAATCCTTTGCTTGTTGGTGTTCCATACTTATAAAATAGATCGAAAATCTCAAGTACAAAATCGTGGAGGTTTCTCGTGGCGCAGCATGCATGGGAGAAGATGTACCGCTACGCTGGATGAAGTTTGAACAGGATGTTATCAAGCCTGGAGCTAAAATCCGGGCTAAGGATCCAATGAAGAATTTTGAGCAAGTATGTATGTCCGTTTCATTTTGTGTGCAACCACTTATGTTACAGGGACCAAAAGGTTAATATACATTCTCTATCAGTAAGAATACAGTGTGAACACACCGTGAGGCAACTGTCTACAACCTGTTTAAACATGTTAAAATCGCCCTTTTTCATAACTTTAACAATCCTCACACCACACTGTGAACACATTATTCAGATTACACTGTTATACCTCCTTTTTCAAAGATTAGATATAAAGTGTACTGAATATAGTTTTTAAATGATATTAAATCATACTTACAAATAGCAGCAACAATATAATACAAATAGGAAGACTGCCTACAAACACGTTCAGAGGGTACAAGTTTTTACATGTATCCCTTGTTTTCCAGATGAATACTTGGTATCAAATTTTTTTTCTAGCTGTTACTATTCGTTATGCTTCAACTAAAATCGCATTCAAAGATAAGAACTTTGAACAAGTTAACCATACTTATTGGTAAGCCGTAACAATAAGACCTATACTTGTATATATATTATCTTGATGATTATAACACTTACAACGTTCAGATATATTAATACAACTGTTTCATGTACGTACACAAATATAATTATTTCCATCATGCTTACTTTTTTTTAGAAAATCCCCATTAATTTGAACAACAGTGGAATAGCTCCTTTCGTTGACACTTTTCAAATTGTGTTTTAATGTGTAATTATTTGAAATCTAATAACCCCATCTCAAACATCTTAATGTCATCTGGTTCGTACTTTCTACAATTATTGTATCGGAATATTATTATCATTTTACAACTTGTATTCATTTGTTTGCAATGCATTGATACATTTTGCGATGAACAATATCAGAACACTAACCACTGTAATTAATAAACATTTGTCTGTTCAAAAGATCACATCATCTGCTGCTAATCTTGGCATTGATAGTGATCTGAAGACAATGCTAACGTTCTACCATGATCTCGGGCGGATAGTCTACTTTGGAGATGTCAGCAATGCTCTAAAAGATCTAGTGATTTTAGATCCACGGTGGCTCGTCAATGTTTTCAAAGAAGTCATCACCATCTTCGAACCAGACGACACGGTCAGTAACGAGTTTTATTATTGTTGTATTATGCAGTGTGATCCAAAATCAGATTAGCAGATGATATGAATTAAAATGATGATTTCGACGGGGGTCTATCTATACATCAATCTGATAATCTGAAATATACATACATTCGTGAATTTTTCCAAACATGTCACACAAACCCACGTTAAGGATCATACACTTTTCTTCAATAAGCATGCTGAGAAAATCAGGTTTGAAGTTTAAAAAAATACTTTGTATATATATATTTATTGATATTTCAGCTGTTTCTGAACCGATTTTGATCAAATAAAGTCTATTCTGCCATTAAAATTGTATGCTCTTCCAAGTTTGACACTCAGTTTGTCATACTTACAAAATAATGATTTCTTGAAGCGCCCACTATACCAAAACTGAACTACCCCTTTAATAATCTTTAGTTTATTCTTTGTCATGGTCAGGTTTAAATTTTAAAGCAAAAACATGAAATAGGAAACAATACATTACAGCTTGTATGAGAAAGATTTTGGTTAGTCCGAGGAAATCAGACATTAATATGACAACCTTGAATCAAATGCCCTGTCCGAATAAACTCCACCCTGATAACTACTGTAGATATAGGTGAACAAACATAAATATACATGATCTTGCTTGGTTTGTCTTTGTGGTGTGATTATCATATGTAACATAGCAGACTCCTCCAAGCATCGCTAAGCATAAATGGAACGTTATGTTTCTGTTTTTAACTATTTTAAGGTTCATTATATGTCCATCGTGTATGTTATTTTTTTTAGGAACACATGGCTGGTTTGGCGTGGAACAACATACAAGAAAATGGTGTTCTGGAAGAAAGCTTCATCAAACATGTCTGGAAGAGATTCCCGCTAGCCATTCAAACACAGCTTATTGAGCTGATGAAGAAGTTGGATTTGATTTGCGACGTTTCATCGTCTCGCACTAATCCTAATCGCAAGTGTTTCTATGTATCGTCACTACTAAACCCAGAGAACACTGCAGAGCAGTCGGGGGCTATAAAGAGTCATTCAGTCACATTCACGTTCTACATTAAGTTGGAAGATATGTTCCCGGGTAAGTGTAACACTGCAAGTAAAACAAATAGTATTTCATTAGTTATATATTTCTCCTCTAGTCTCTTCTCAAGTCAGTTCCAGTAGTTTTTCTTGTGTTTACTACCCATATTATGCCTTTTTCGTTTCATTTTGTACTATTTTCTGTCAAATGATTGTGATACGTACTATTCCATCCACTTGCTTTATAATTCACACTCCCTTCCGTATTAAAGGGATCTAGTAACATTGTCAAAATCCACACAACTAGCGGTTCACTTAGACCGTGCTGTATCCGAATTACACATAAAAGCATCGAACAGGTTTGTTTTTATTATTTCCGTTTCGTTAAAAAGATATTTACGATTTAGTTAGTGTTCGGATGTGCAACTATCCATTTGATAGTCATAACCATGTTTAGAGTCAGTGCAATGAGTTAGGGAATAAAGTTTGCATGTTTGCTCATTAGTCAGCGATAAATCATCCATTCAACGTGATATTTGTACATAATACATGTATTAAGAGGACATATCAAATTACAAAACTAAAGCACTTTCTGCACATGCCAACAAAGTTACTCGATCCCTTTAAATGATCCGTCTGCAGCAGTTCTCGTTATCATATAGGGATTATAAGAAACATACTTGGGATAAATCGGTTTCACAGTGGAGAAACAGAGTATTTGTGACCTAGGCATTATGACATGGTCACAAAAGCTCGGATTTGGGATAAGGCGCCCTTATGATACCACTTTTGAGGGAAATCGTACGGGAATTGTATTGCGTCCGCACGGGTGTAATTAGTAGATTGCGCGTTGATTGTAGCAGAGTGACACCCCTCTGAGTAAATCACGGTATCACCTACTATATAGTAATAAACGAGTAGTTGGTTTGTTTACTCATAATGCTATGATCAAAGTGCGTCTCAATTTTGGTCATCGCGCGCTGGTCATTCAATTCACTTTGTACAGCATAAGTACAGTGGTCGGTTAATTAATTTAAAATCGTCTTTTCTTTAAAGGGACAGGTCCACTTTTACAAAACATCTGAACAGCTTTCAGTTGACGGATGGGGATCAATGTAACACGCAAACAAAAAATCAGAGCGAACAGCCCTCTAATTTGGATTCTACGAATGAAAAACGAATGCGTTCCTCGATTTAAACTATATATCGGTCAATAAAGGAGTTCAACTGATTTAGCATAATATTACAACAATATAGTACTAATTTTCGTAAAGGTATTGTGAAGCCGACATTTGTTAACGTATGTCACGGAAAAAGATCTCAAAAAGAAAGAATATATAATTACATGTAGTCAGTTTAAGCGATGTTTGGGTATTTTGCTTGGTAAACGCTCACACATTAGTACTTATGCGCGGGTCACGTAGCTAGCGCGGGTTACGTAGGGGTCATGCATACCGATCTGGGACTCCGTGGAATCTATGTACGAACTTACTCACCGGCCGAAAATACGTATGTACCTAATTAACCGACGTCCCTCAGTTTATTCAGTTTTAGGTCTATAACTCCACGACAAAGAGATTTCAAGCCCTAATTTTTTCAGGCATGATATTAAATGACATTTCCTTTCATATAAGACAATAACCTCGCAACTTTTTAATTTGGCTGCAAAAGTGGATCTCTCCCTTTAACGGTATGGTGGAATCCCGGTTTGATTCGGGTTTATAGCTTTGAATATCTTTTTATCTCATTTATATACCACACTTTTTTTTAAGAAATCCTTTAGTTGGGCAAAAAATGTGAACTTCATTTTCTGGAAGGGCGTCAACTATAATGACCAAATACCGAAAATCATTGAATATGTGAAGTATTGGCTGAGATATGCCCATCCAAATTAATTTTACTTCAATGGGCAATCATGTTATAGAGCTCTGGTTTCATAAAGTTAATACCAGAGCTCTTTAACGCTGATTGCCTGAGATATGCCCATCCAAATGAATGTTTTGTCTATAGGCAGTCAGTTTTATAGTGCTCTGGTAATAACTTTATGAACAGAGCTGCTCTGATTGCCTGATTGCCCATGGAAATAAAATTAATTTGGATGGGCATTATCTCAGCCAATACCTCACATATATTTCAATTGATTTCGGTATTTGGTCATTATCTTTTACGCTCTTTCGGAAAATGAAGTTCAAATTAGAAATTTCTAAAAACAAATGTTCATGACGTCATAGATGACGTCACAGACTGCAGGCTGACGTAAACCACTTTTTTGGAGTATGGAACGCCGACGCCAAAAAGTTGCATGAAAAATTATCCTTGCCATGTCCGTACCATTCCTTTACGAGCCCTGTAAGGCGTGTTTGGGTGCTAAGATTCTGTGGACGCGGCCCGTGCGATTTACTTTTTGATTTTGCTTCCAAAGATATTGCACGTTCCCCGGCGGACAGCTACACAAAGAAATCGTATAAAATCCACCGTAGGTAGAAAAGTCTTGCGACATCCGATGTATTTCTGACCTAGGTATATCCCATGCCTGACGCCATGCCTATCAGCATTTCGTTGACATTGTCTGCTTTACAGATAATACACTTTCAAGAGTGCGTTGTATAAATGCAACGCACTCGACGTTTGTCAGATTAAGGGGAGGGCCAACATCGAAAAAGTGGCTTCCTTAAGGACTTAGGTTGCAGATCTCCACAACAAGTTTAAACCAATTTTATTTGCAAGTATTTTTAGTGAGACAATTAATTCGGAGGTCTACCTCAAATATTTTGTTGCGAACACTTCAAATCCAAGATGGCGTCCAAAAAAGTAGTCGTTTTGACTTGCTAGAGATTAGTGCAATATTTCACAAACAACACCTGGAATAGCATGATTTTGCAGTCATATTAAAGACAATCAAATTTCCTATAATCTGATACCAAACACAATGGGTTTCATAATAAGTAACACCGGTCATTTTTAGCCCCAAACTCAAATTTAGCATTTTTCCCAAAAATATGAAATTATTGATTTACATAATTCGACTTATATCAATAATTAACATTAGCAGTTGAATTAAATACTTTTCGAAAACTGTCCAATTATATTAACAATACTCTCTAAAATGTCAAGTGTACATTGTATCTGAACAAATAAGTTATAGTCTTGGAAACTCTCAGCAATTTGATATCGACAATACAGCCAATTTGTACGATTTCGAACACTACTACAAGGGGTGCCCCAATAAATGTATTCTTGTTACGGGACTTTATTCAAGATTTCTCCTAATAATGACATATTGTTGATACCATTTTTTTAGCAAAACCTTCAGTTTCTTCCTTTTATGTCATAAATATTGCCGCATCGGTTTGCAATAGTACACGAAAAATAGTGTATCGGTCATTTCACTGCAATATAAATCCATCATGCAAGTGCATGGTGCAATATCGAATGGAAGGCGCTCGTCCATTTACAGTTGGATCGGACCATATCTTGATAATTATGTTTTTATCATGATTATTTATTCGGAACACCACAGTAGGGTAGACTTTTTCAGGGTTCGGAAAAACACTTTGATAGGCTATTAGGTTTATCTTAGGGTAACTTTTTGTACCACATGTACATTTGTAACCGTAGTAACCAACAACAATAGAAATATAATAAATCATATATTTGGCTACTACAAAGCCGCATTATCACATTAATTTTCGCGTGAACACGGAGGAAAACAAATCACATGTAAAATAACACCCTAATAGGCTTGCTATTTTAGTTTTTAGTAAGTATTTGTTGATTTGGTATATCTTTGTTCATAATCGGGCTGTGTTACCATGGTTACACGAGTACAGTGTAGTGCAACAAAAATAAACATTCGGCTTGCTGAGGCTTTCGGTGTTGTGCATATTAGTTTTAGTAATTGAGATTGTTTTGTTTAAGACTGAGTCATGACAAATTGTATAGACCTGGGTCTCCAAGGTACGTACATGTAAAAAGATTATGAGGGCATGAAGGTGCGTTCTCGCGATCAATGATGGTGTTCGAAGCTAGGATACGCTCTGCACATATTCAGTATGTCCCGAATATGTGTACTTCAGTCCTTCAGTAAGACACCTTATTAAAGATAATGAGCATGATCTTGATACTGTTTAAACACATCATGGACACCCAGGATTGATTCGAATTCGCAAGATGGCATGGCATGCCGCGTCAGTATGCAGCTGACTGGAATGCTTCATGTGGAGTGGATTAAGTTCATTTTTAAGCGTTTGATTTATGATAAATGCAGTTAAACAAAATACAGGACAGACACAACATCTACGCGGACTATACATAATGATGGTGAAATATCCATCATATTACAAGAAATTGTGTTTCTTTTGTATTTGTTCATAACTGAACTGAAGGTGTCCCGAGAGATTGACGCAATCATTTGGTATACAATCCTCTTATTAAGATTACACATTTTTGAGACACCCTGTATAGCATGAGAAATCATGCAAAACTACCCATTTTGTGATAGCTATATGCTGACTTCCAAAGTACATATAACTGTTGTTCAGATACGGTATACATTGAAATTTTCAGGGTGTATTTGTCGATATCATTGGACAGTTTTTTGAAAAGAATTAGATTGACTACTAATACAATATCGATTTATATGTAATTATGTAAATCAATAATTTCATATTTTGAGGAAAAAAATTCATACAATTTGAGTTTGGGGTAAAAAATGACCTAGTTACATATCCTTTAACATACACGGTGTTTGGTATCAGGTTATAGGATAATCGTAATTGCTCTTTAATATGATTTGCAGATAATCTTGATATAAGGTGTCGTTGGGAATCTCGCCAATTATCATATAGCAATTACAAAACGGGCTGCCTTTGTGGACGCCATCTTGGATTGTTTTTGGGGGAGGTGTTCGCAACAAAATGTTGAGGTAGACCTCTGGAATTATGTTGCTTATTAAAAATACTTGCAATTAAGAATCGGTTAAACTTGTTGCGGAGATTCTGGG
>JBAMJV010013806.1:0-51860 GCA_037951105.1 Echinarachnius parma | reverse complement strand
GCTATATTGTTCTGGGTGGTATATTTACATTATTAGTATGTATTGATAATGTTATTGCGTGGTGTATATAGCGGCAGGGATGTAGTAGGCTTGCCTTGGTGTTGGTTTGTTGCATATAGGTCGCATGCTAACATCATTCTGTATGTTGGTATATAAACCATGGTCTTACCCCTAAATGTATAGTTCAAATATGCGGTAGATTGTAGTACAAATGACCGTACAATGTATTGACCAGCGATTGGACTATACATGGGGGGGCTATATTTGACCAGCGACGTTAGTCGTTGTACTTACTATAATATGTTATTTGAAATCACTACAAACCAGAATGAAATATAATTATTATCCCGCATGTAATTAGTGATACTGTTATGATATTTTAATTAACGGATTATGTAGATGATTTGGACCCTTTGTTCTGGGATACTTTCAGCGGATTTCCCGAACTATATATGTTGGTTTGAAAACCCCTATACGACCAAAGGTTAATACGTACGTTTACCGCCGTTTAACATAATACATGAGATTGCTACCACTGATGTTGTTTTACTAACCTATGCATTCGGGTCTTTATTTGAAACGACTACAAGTAAACGCCTGGGACCTCGGGACGTCCTACAGCAAACAAACCCTTTAATGGATGAAACATCCATTGTAGTGTTAGTTTAATAGTTCTAAAACTAAAAACAAAGTTTAATATCCGTATTTCAAAGGCATTCACGTATACAAAGAGAAACCAAAAAGGGGGCTAAAATTTGATTTGATTAGATTTTAAAAAAAAGGTTATAAGGTTTTTTCCCGGTAATTTTCTTTTTTTTCCTCCCAATGCAATTTCTTATTCAGTAGCATTTCAATTCCGTCTAATGCCGCGCTTGGATCAGTCATATCGTCAATCTCAAATTCGTTTTTATTCAAATTATCACAATTGCGTCATTCACAATGTAAGCAATATGTGCTCTCATTTTAGTTTAATATGTTCATTCAATATTCATCTCAGGCAGTCTCTGGTCTCAGTACGATCATTCAAATCGCGCATGGCAAAACAAGTTCATTATATAGGCCATTGGCGTAGCAACGAGGGGGGGGGGGGGCACGGCCCCCCCCCCCAATAATTTTGAAAAAACAATAGAAAACATAAGGGGACATAATTTTGAAGAAAAAAATACATAAGGTGTGCACCCCCCCACCCTAATCAGTCTGACACGCTACGCCATTCTGATATTGGCATTCAAATTAAACATGCTTAGGTAAAAGTTACATCAATGGTATATAGTAAAGTTTATTACAGAAAGCATGCTGAAAATAAAGATACAAATTATAAAAAAAAGATGATGATAATATAAAGATCACATGAGAGAATCAAGTAAAAATGTGGTGAAAATAAATACTAAAATCATAGACTCAATATCGCATGATGATAAAGGTGACAAAATGATGAACTGAAATGAATGTACAAATAAGAAAATACACATTAAATTATTGAACATAAAACAATTCTAGACAAATTTAACTTAAGGAATATCGAAAAGTTGAAGTTTAAATGTTAAAAGTATATCTGTAAAAAAGAAGATATCGCACGATGAAATGGTTGTTGAGACTATGTAAAAAAAAAAGAAACGGGTGATGATGATAACAACAATCAAGTTAATGTGTGTGCGTGTGTGATATTGATGCGTTATGAGTATGTGGTTGTATACATAAATGTATATACAGTATGTTTATTGTGAATACGTAGTCAGTATGGCTGTTGTTTGTGCAACTTAAATGAATGAACATGTCTTAAAAGTGGTCATCCATAAGCGAATTGAATGCACAACAAGCGCATTGCCAGCTTACCGTATTACATTGAATGTCCATTTGTTGAAAATCGCGCCCAATGATGAATTCGAGAATACCCATTTGCAGATTATGAAGTCGCCGATTTGACATTAGTGCCCCATTATACGAATGTAGAAAACTCGGATATGTAATTGAATGAACAAAGCGACTCTTCCACGAAAACTGCACGAGTTTGAAAACACATAAACGGACTTTGGGCGCGTAAAGTAAGGAAAATTGGCCGGGAAAACCATCAATTAATTGCACCATGTAATAAACTCATTGAGATCATTTTGTATAAAAGGTGAATATTATCCCCGGAATGTTGTCTTATTAAATCATTAAACATATCAATAGCAAGAAGAATAAAACAATAAAACAGGATTTGTTCATACTTATATTGTACTATGAAAACAACCTCTAGAGATGCAATCATGCACTAAGGAGACATATTACTTGTGATACAACAATCCTATATTTTCCTATCATATAATGCAATGGCGTCACTGAGTATATTTTATTTCAATGTTCATGTAGTATCATCAATACCTCAATACATATGATAAGAGATATCCTAAAGAGTTGTTTAGTAAATTGCTAATTGAGCTGATGATACATGGTATATATACTATTATGATGCATACGCCTACTATGTAGACCTTACCATCAACCGCAGCTATCATCAGCAAAATAACAAGAAGTGATGGAACGATAACTGTGAAACAAAACAAAAGTATAGTTTAGTTAACAACAATTGGAAATTGTTAACATACCTATAAGATGTATCACTAAATTATGTTCCAACAATTCACTATACTTGGGATATCGATGATAATTGTAATTAGGACATATCCTAGCATGCATAGAGGCTGTAGATTGAATTAATTCAATGGTTTTATTATTACTTATGTGTGTATGTTTCTTTTAATGCATTGATATGGACTGTTTGAAATTAACGCCTGTCAAAATGTGCAAATAAATTTTGGCTCTATAATAACATGACATTATGACGGTCTTATTGCTTTTTGAGAAAAGATACAATTAGTCGCACTTACAACTTACAGTGTCATTTTTTTTTAACTCATTGAACATGTTTTGCACAATTAAACCATACTGATACTGTGCCATCGAATTGTCTGAAGGGCTTCTAGTTTTATATGGCATACATTTAATTCCAATTCAATGTTAACTGAAACCTAACCGGGACATTTTTCTTTAAATTTGGTAAGTTCACAGAAAATCGCTTTGCCCGGGGAACATGCAGAACCCAATTAGACGTCCGAAGTGTTAGGTTATAAGCCATCGTGACAATTGGGTCAAGGCTATATTCTTTAAGTATGGCTATTACTTCCCACGAAACCTATTATATTGCCTCATGCGTGCCAAAATGCTCTATAAACTGACACAAACTTAAATTGATACTTCATCACTATAGAGACAGATTTGTTTCCTCTGCGGGTGTATTGTTCTTTTAACAACGAAACATTTAAGAACTATAGTTTTAAGCTTATCATTCGAAGCTTCTCTTTATTTTACCTGCTATTGCGATGATTCCCCTTGTTAGAAGATGCTGAGGGCACAAAACCTGCTTTCTTGTAGTCGTTGTCACAGCATATTGTACTATTCATCGTCCAATCGCGAAGTAACAATGACAGTCGTAGTAATTACTATCGACCGCGTGTGCAGCTAAATTCGCCCGCGCACATAAGTCATGCGCTCCGGGGATACGGCTGGAACGTGACAAGTTGCACTAACGTCCTCCGTCAAGACCGCCAGGACGTGGCGATCCTAACGATGTATTCTTGGTGCTATAGTAACATCCTGGTGAGATCCATGCCAGCTCAAGGACAAGCCCCCATCGATGCGCCTTCCGTTCGTGCTATGTGAGATTTGCAGGAGCTACACCCTGTAGTCAATGGAGCAATCCTGATTGATATCGCATTGGAGCCACGGTTGGGTATGGAATCTCAAGGGGTACTAAAAAGGAAGGGACCTTAATAGGAGAATATGGGGGATAAAATATAACTATAACATAAGGCCCGATTAATCTTCGAATTATTAGCTCTTGTCGTCGACAATGAATTATCACAAGTAGTTATGTTTATGTAAAGTACATAGCTTACAGACACAACCTGTTTAGTTAATGTTAAAATTAATGTAGTCGAACATTGAACGATTGCAATTCATAACTCGCAAATAAAAAACAACTGAAAAAAAAGCCTGCACAGATGTTCCGAAGGTAGTCGATATTCTCGCCTATATTTTAATTCCCCGCGCGCTCCTGACTGCGCTACCCACAAATCGCGCGATTTATACTTAATCTGTACTCTTTCCGTTTTTTTCGAGAGTACAGATTAGCATCGCGCGTTTTGTTGGTAACGTCAGTCAGGGCGCGCGGGGAGATAAAAATAGGCGAGATCTGACTATGTTCGAGCAACGTGGCCGAGCCCGGAACATGAAACTTTGAAAATTTGTCCCCGATGTATCGATGTTCCAAGCTTATCCTTTCGCATTTCTTCAACATAATTTATAAACCAGTCGAGCAAATATATTTCCTTTCGTATAACGTTACCAATAAAAGGTTAAGTTCACAATGAGTTCACCCAAATTGTTCTTTGAAAAAGTACCAACGATGCATATGATATCTTATGACATTCCATTGCTAATACCTTCGAAAGTGCATACGATATTTACAACAATATGACGGAATGCCAAAAATAACTCGTGTGAGGAAGGCACTTTATGGGTAATTACAAAAACTCGCTTTAACAATGATGATAAATGCAAACATATGTATTACCTTTGACGCTAACATCGGTGTGGATGGTGGTGAGGTAACCACTGGAGTCCCGGAAAACCCGACAGAAGTAGCTCCTCAGCAGTCCTTCGCCCGTCACTTTGAGTGAATGATTAGGTAGTCGGTCATCTCTCCATGGCGAATAGCCCCTCATTAGTGGGGGTTAGGTATTCTTGTTGTCCCTCTGCTATACACGACAACACTTTGCAGGGTCGAATAATTTCATCTACAGGGCAAGCAATCGAAAGGAGATATAAAGATGTTGAAATACACACGTGGTCACCATCTTCTCAATTAGTTCTTCCAATTACGCCCACCCCCCCCCCTAGGTAAAGAAGCCCTACGTGTTTCTTGTTCATTATAACAAGCATAATTGATTGCTGTAATCATGGATTCGAGACCATTTCTACACATAACTAAGACATGATATAAGCTATATTTAATTTTTTTTTGCAAAAAGAGCCTTTGCATATTCATTATTCGAACACTATGTGTCTTCACACACATATTTTAAAACCACTTTGGTAGGTTTTAAAAATGCCGCATGTATCGGAACATTTTGGATCAGTATCAATGCTACTGACATATAAAAACACTCGTGTACCTGTTGCCCCACGCAGACACGCGGTCCGGGTCGCCTCTAATCCTGCTATGAAGGGGCCCTGCTTGACGACCCAGAAGGAGGAACGGGGTCTCATCCATGATGGCCTTGTCAAGTGGAACGTCCCATCATCTACGGAAGAGTCAAACGCATAATTAAAACAAATACTATTGTTGATATTATGTCGAATGAAAGAATACACACATGAAAACAAAAAACAGCTGCATGCACCACTGTTGTGATCCCTCGCATATATCCCTATGTTGACTTTATATCCTTCGGGGGTTTATGTAAGAGTTTATTATAATAGCTTTCGACACACACGAGCAATACAAATTAAGGGGTTATCGGGGACGAACACCCGTACTAGAGGTTTCTATAGCTCGAGTCGGTAAAAAGCACGGTCTAGCAATCGGATGGTCATCGTGTTCGAATCCCATTGGAATCCCCAATTTTCTTTGCTCACTTTCCATTCAATAACGAATCTGTGTTAGATTGAACCGTCATCTCGCCCACACCTTGTGGGGTGTTAATTGGAATAGCCTTACCACGTTAAGTACCCTATTTTACTTAGACATAAACGAATAATGACGTGATCTTGACTTGCCTAATATATATTGATAACAAATTTATTAAGCTATTTAATAAATCATTTATTATGATAATAATGATTAATAACTCGTGGATGCTTGATGTAGAACAAATTATAAATGACTAATTATTAGGCTGTTCTCATAGAAAAAAAACATCCCATTAAAACCAATGATGCCGCCCTGCAGACACTCAGGATATCCAACATTTTTGTATCACTACAAATCTGAATGATGATGTTTGAGTGAAAAAAAAAAAAAAATTCACTTGAGAGATTATCACAAACAATTGTTAAAACCACTTGGTAGATTTAAAAAAATGCGCAGCATCTTAAAAAAAAACTTTTAGTTGGTCGCCCCCCCCCCGCATTTTAAATCCATACTTATGGATATCTGCAACCGATTTTGATTCAAATATGGAGCCTTTTTCTATCAATTAAATTGTGTGCCCTTTACACTGTGTTTTCCATTGCCTCACCATATGTTTAAACGCCCTGTCTGCCAAAAGTATCATTATTCCTTTTTACACCTATTTAACCATTTTTAGATCCCCAAATATTCGATCTCACACATTATTTGAGATATTTCAAGCTGTTTTAAAACCAATTTCGATTAAATAAAATTCATTCAGATAAATCTTACTGAGCCTTTTAAGGGATGCTTGACAGGGCTTTACGGGCCTAAGTTCTCTGGAAACCTATCAATATTGTAGCAATTATATAATAATTCATATAAATCGGTACCGGTAACTGGCCTCAAACACTATCTCTGCACAATTGACAGACACAAAGTTTATTAATAAATTTACAATTGCCCATATAAAGACATACAGTATTGGTATATAATCTGAACACTTATTTTTCACGTTATGTTACTCTGCAATCTTTTGTGCGTGACTTTTATAAAGAGGAGTGTAACATAACTTGTACCCCACCAATTTACAATGAGAGCTTAGCTAGCTTCAAAGTTGGTAAGTGGAGTGTTACATTTATGAAATCAAGCAACAAAGTGCTTTAAAACAATCAAAACATATTTTTTTAACACCGACATTAGTCGGGCGTCCATTATAAAAAGATGATAGAACAGTTTTCTGTCAAATTTGAATTTTAAATGAGGCAAAAGAAAATGGGATTACAACGGGATTCGAACCCGTGAGACCTCCGGATTGCTAGATCGGCTGCTCTTCCGACTGAGCTATAGAAACCCTAGACGGTGCTCGTCCCTGAAACCCCTTAATTCTCATTGCCTGAATGGTCTCAGTGGAGTTTTTTTATCAGGGACGTAGCAACGTCTAGGGTTTTCTATAAGCTCAGTCGGAAGAGCACCGGTCTAGCAATCGGCGAGGTCTCGGGTTCAGAATCCTGTTGGAATCCACATTTTATTGCCTTCTTTTGATGATAATATATTTCTGTCATGTTTCTTTATATGTTTGAATTAAATAGAATTTTAGTAACCAAAACATGCACAATAACATTACAAATTATAAAACAAATAGTTATTACTCTACCCATGCTCCGAAGTGTATAAACAATAACAAACATTGGTTTTCAACTATTTATTAAAGTACAAAAATGTGCATGATATGTTTTGTTAAAATCATCACAACTATTTAAAAGCCTTTTCTGATCAAGTGTAAGAGCAATTGTTTTGTTCAAAGGCTGATTCAAATAATAATCGAATTATTGTGGGGCACACAGTAACATAAAAGTTATATTTATGGATAATGTACAGCTGTCTTCTAAACAGATTATGTAACAAACACAGTGATTTTGTCATTAAAAATTGTACTGCCTCTTCCAAATGGTACACTCAGTTGTTCATTACCTCGAAAAAAAATATTTCTTGAAGCGCCCTCTGATACCAAAACTGATTTACCCCTTGAACGATATGTGACCAGCATTCAAAAGGGTATAACGTAAAGTAATATTTATATGAAATTTTTACGGAAAGCACAGCCTGCCTTGAAAATGTGTGCTATGAGCTGACCCTGAAACCACATATGATGGTGTAAGCAAAAGTATTACCACTTATCACACACAATTGTGGACCGCATGATAACGATATGCTACATCCACGTAAGTTACATATTTGCGTTCAATCTGTTGAATGGGGCAACATTTAGCTAAACTTAAGTTTCCTTTCGCGTAATAACAATCTACTTAATTGGCCTTAACTCTAGAATAGTCAATTCGATTAATAGTACTATATTTACAATAAAAACAACGGTATGCTACACCTTTTAAATCTCACCTTTAATTTTCCTTCTAATTATGTTCCAGTCTCATTTCATTGTATCTTGATAAAAGAACGCTTGTTCTCTTTCTTTTATGCAATGGACAGGTATCTTTGTAAGAAACCAAGATAATTTCATAGATGCCAGCATCGATGCATTTAGTTGTAATAAAAGTAGATGTAGGTTTTCAGTTGATCTGGAAGACCATTTTCCAAGGGCAGCTAAATGTGTACTAAATTGATCATTACAAGCTTGTATTATCATTTTATGGAACACGACGCTGCTAGTTAGAAACCGTACTGGTTCTACTTCTGTGAAACTCTTATATCTGTTTATGAAGAGCTTCAGTTCCAAAAGCGCTAAATACCACTCTCCATTAAAGGGAATGTAACTAATGTTGACATGTGAAAAAAAAGTGATGAAGGGTTGTTGCAATGTAATATTGTTGTTATCTCATATGTCCACAAGGTTATTGTTGTGAACATTCTAAGTCAAATTGACATGGCATGACCCTGATAATAGAGCGATAAGTTGCAAAGTGATAGTCACTAACTCACTGCACTCACTTTGTACAGGACTTCAAAACTCCGGGGGGAGTTTTTTCTATCTGAATACTTCGTCGTACATATCTTGTAACGAATGGGAAAATTTGAAAAACGAAAACCAGTCCATGATTTTATTGTTAATACAAAAAAAAAAAATAAGGTACGAGGGAACAGCTATGATAAAAAATGTATATTTTGAGGATTTGGGACAATGGTTACCTCGTCCCTTTAAGGATTGAGTTAATGATATATTTATATTTATATAGCTACGTAGTCTATCTAGAAAGTCCAACATTTTACGACCAACTACTCACTCAAAATCAAAAAAAGAAAGTTCAATTTTCATATTCCCATAGCACGTGTACAAAGTTGGGCAAAGAAAGGATCAAGTGTGATATAGCGACTATTGAAGAAAGCTCTTCATATATAAGAAATGTATTTATTGTCCATTTCTGCTCTGCTGTTATTCTTATATCTTTACCAAATCTGAAAAAAAAATAGAATATTTTGTTGTTGGAGGTATGGGGTTTAAAGGCGACTAAGTACATTGTCAAATTCCTCAAAATCCAATTGAAATTATAGCGGTTCTTCATACCCTTGTTGTATTCTTATTAACAAAAAAAACATGGACATGGTTTCGGTTTTGAAAAATTTCCCTTTTTTTTTTTTTTTTATTTTTTTTGTAAAAGATATTTTCGATCGGAAAGGTGTTCAGATGTCAAAATATCCTCATGGTAGTCAGGAACCGTGTACAAAGTAGTGTGCAATGAGTAAGATGAATGTCACTTTGAAATTTTTGCATAATTATCGCGCCATATACAGTCCATTTGACTTGACATTTTCACACAACACCCAGTGGGACATATCAGATAACAAAAATATACATTGTATCAACCACATGCTCATCTCGCTTTTTGCACATGTCATACAAAGTTACTAGATCCCTTTAAGGAAACCCCGGCAATTTCTGATCCCTCCTTTCCTTTGCTTATTTCATTTGAAATCGGTTTTAAATTACAATACCTTGTATTTAGTAAGTACCACCATTATTAATGTAAAATGATAATTTATGCTGTAAATAAAATCATTTCACTAGGAATAGCAGGGTCCACTGAAGCAACAATATTTAACCAATGTGCCAATAAAGTGGTTTGAGCCAATACGTAAAGCTGGTAAATAAATGAATGATTATTCTTCATAATTTGATTTGAATCAGTTTTGTATAAGGCCTTTTTTGCAGCATATTGTTCAAGTTCAGTATAAACGTTCATTATCTACACGATTTCACATACCCACAAGCAACGAGCAGCTCGGATGTGCTTTCAACAGGACATGATGTGCATCAACATAAGCAAGACACGTGCACTTTCCCATGGTTGTCCTTCGGATCAAATCTCAGTATATTCAGCTCTCAGAAATTGAAACAACGATCAAAATCTGTAAAATACATGTAGATATGTATTGAACGTGCAATTGCACGTGTTTATTCAAATGGAGATGAGAATTATAACTCATATAGTTGGTCCAATTAATTATCAATTTTACCCTTATGATTTATGCTATCGCTTGTTTTGGCTTTGATGACTTAATAATTACTCATTTTAATTCGCGTATGTTTACGAGTTCTATGATATAAATTGTGTTACATCTATTCGTGTCTTCCTTCCTTGTAAAGTCGTCGATCCTCTCTTAAATGAAATGAAATATATAAATATATATCATGTGTCATACAGCATTGCTTATGAAATTTGATATGCAACTTTGCTTAGTATGTTCTTTCAAATTTGACACCGGTGTCGAGTATTTTTATATTTAGTCAGATAGGGAGGTAATACTAATGTCCCAATGCCTTTATTACGCGAAACATAGTGTACATTGCATGTTTTCTTCACTTATATACTCATTCATATTATATCTCCCGTATATAAAGAGATAAATTGAGAACTAACATTAGTAGATATAATCATTTCATCAATTAAATTATTTATTTAATGTGGTTAAGAAATTTAGCTATATTAGGACGATTGATATAGAAATTTTAAAACCATCTTCGTAATGTAATTGTTTATGTTCCGTAATGCTGCATCTTCTGGAGACAGTGTGTGAGGGTTCATCTATGCACTTGGAACATACAGTGATGTATTTACTTTATGTGTACCCTGGCCCCACATAACACTACTGCTCTCACTAATTTCTTTTGTACATTTTCTTCAGTTTTGTAACTTGTATCCTTGTATTTGACATTGTCATTATGCTAATTTGGTCGAATAAATAATTATAATAATAATAATAATGACAATCCCTTCTCCAAAAATTGCCGTACCAATAAGTTACCTTTACTATGGAAGTGTCAAAGGTCGAGCGTGAAACATTGCCACAATAACTCTCCTAACTCTACTGGACCAGATGTAAGCCGTTCTTAACAATTCGTCTTAGTTTTTTACATCACACCGTAATTATAAGTTGTTCGTTTTCACCCTATTTGTCCTACTCAGTTCAGTTGGGTTTAATGGGACAGTAGAGTTTCGGTCAAACAATAATAACTTTTACAATAAACATTACAAAACTTAATCGTTGCAGGTAAGATATCGGTGTCCATTTCGGTAACGGTTTCCATATTAATTACGTTTCATTACGTATAATGTGGGTTTGCGGTTGCACCAATGTGAGTTGGGTGGATTGGTGAAATCCTGTAATAAGGACTATGGTAGTCCTAGAAAGGACTGTTGGTAGTCCTAGGAATAGGGGACTGTTGGTGTATAGTCATGAAAGAAGGACTGTTGGTATTTCTTCAAGGATGAGTCCTAAAAAGAACTGTTGGTAGTCCCTAGGAAAGGACTGTTGGTAGTCCTAAAAAAAGACTGTTGGGAGAGTCCTGAAAAGGGACTGTTGTATTCTTTCTAGGAGAGTCCTAAAAAGGACAGTTGGTATGTCCTAGAAAGGACTGTTGGTAGTCCTAGAAAGGACTGTTGGGAATAGTCCGGGAAAGGACTGTTTGGTATTAGCCGAGGAGAGGAGGTGGATGGTAGAAGGGGCTCGACGTTTCGAATAGGTTGACTATCCGTCGTCAGGAGTCTCCTAGAACAGAATACCAACAGTCCTTTCAGACTATCCAAACAGTCCTTTTCTAGGACTACCAACAGTCCTTTCTAGACTACCAACAGTTCTTTTTAGGACTCTCCTAGAAAGAATACCAACAGTCTTTTCAGGACTACACCAACAGTCCTTTCTAGGGACTACCAACAGTCCTTTCTAGGATACCTCCATAGTCCTTTCAGGACTCACCAATCCACCCATCTCACATGGTGCAACCGCAAACCACACGTATTATTACAAAACTAACAGTTATAGTTCAAAGACAAGTGAATAGTCGTAAAACATGTATACGCTGCAGCTGTTAACACGTAAGGTTGCCCTTTAGACGCTTGAAGGTTGAACCATTCTTTGTTAACCAAACAAATGTAAATGTTATGTTTAGTTCAAATAATTATTAAATAGAGGAGATCAATCAAAAACATTTGATAACCATTTTGGTAGATTTACAGCATTTTTAAACCATAAACAAATTATTAAATAAAAGATGGTCACCCACATGTATTCTAATTTTCATGTACCTATAAATATTGACCGATTTTGATTAAAGAATATTTTATCCTGTCATAACAAATAAAACATTGTTTGCGCCTTCACATTTTAAAATTATTTAATCATTACCTCACAAAAAACATTGCTTTAAGCGCCCCTCTATACCTAAAACTGAACTATCCCTATAATCATATTTTGGTATATACCCTCAAATCGGTCCTCACATTTTTGTAGGTCTAGTTTTACATCTTTCTTAACGGTAGTGGGGTAAATTCATGCGTACAGACTACGCTTATTTGTTTATTTGTTTATTTTTTTGTTAGATAGGTATTTCGTATGATGTGCAGGATGTACAATGAACAGCTTGGTTGTTTGTCCACGTATTTAATAGTCGTTGAACACAACTATTGTTTGATTTGAATATCTCGGGGAACGAACGGTTGCTTCATCCTCAATGAAATAATATGAACAGTGATTAATAAAATAATTATTACAATAATGTAACATCTTAGCTCACATGCACATATTCTGTTATACATCAACATAAGAAACTCATTTATCTTCATGTGTTGGCCGTACACAAGTCTTGTAACAAGAGGACAATATTAAAGGGGAAGGAACTCCTAGCCTTTTGGCTTACTGGATGTAATGAGAGATTAACTCTTGTCATTTCTAGTCACTATTTCCTCATGACATATTCCCAATAATGAAAATAATCAATATGTTATGGCCCACTGTCGTCTGCTTCTCAATGCCCAACAAGAGGCCGGCCATTTCTTCATCTTCTCGCGGTGAAATGACGTGTCCAGGCGGAGAACACAATAGCGGGTTTACGATAATGCTAATGTGTTTCTCCGCCTTGCCACGTCATTTCACCGCGAGTAGTTGAAGAAATGGCCGCCTCCTATATGGGCCATTGCAAACAGACGACAGTGGTCCATAAACATATTGATTATTTTTGTAATCGGGAATATTCATGAGGAAATAAGTGACTAGCAATATAGTAGTTATGCTCTCATCACATCCAGTTAGTCAAAATGATAAGGGTTAATTCCCCTTTAAGATCTAAGAAGGTGGACAGATAACGGAGATCAAGCAGGGCGATAGTGAGGAAAATGCCCAAGAGTGCTTGAATGCAGGCAGGGCTTTGTATTCTTTTGTGTTGGATTCAAGCAGTACCTTCGAGCATCTGAAGTATGCTGGTGTTCAACTATACACACACCAACACTATTGCGTTGTGTTTGATAAACTCGAAGGTATAGCAATATATAGATATAATTGACCTATAAATAAAATACAAATATCTCAATAACAGAACAATTCCTACTCCGAAATCGATCCTATTCCACCATGCTTATTAGCTATGTCTGTTGTGTGCTGTTTAAAAAAGGCCAAATGACCAATTCACTGCGCTACAAGCATCGGCGCGTGAAATTCAGCTCCATGTTTACAAATGGAAATAACGTAGAAAGCTTACGTATTTCGGGAATTATCAATCCACGGAATATGCTGATGATAATATGTTACTCCGTTGTGTAGTATTTGATCCAAGTTTCAGGTGTTTACACTTCAAATCCATAACAAGCTAATAAGGTTAACAATTATAAAGATAAACGTTCAATTGTCAACAAAAACAGCCAACGGCTTTGTCACTTGTCACGAGTCCACGATATACACTCTTCTCACGGACACACATCACGTGCAAAACGAGCTTACAGGTATGTATAGAGTGGTGAAGTGTGACGTCATCGAATAATATTTTATAGAATTTTTCAAATTTGAACGTCATTTTCTGAAAGAACATCAAAAATAATGTCCACATATCGAAACATTCAATTGAATATGTTAAGAATTGTCTGAGATATGCTCATCCGATTGAGTATTCTGTCAATAGGCACTCGTGTTATAGTGCTCGTGGTTCATAACTTTATGAACCAGTGCACTATAACCACTGATTGCCTATGTAACATAACATTCATTCGGATGTGCATATCTCAGCCAATACTTATCATATTCAATGAGATTTTCGGTATTTGACATTATTTTGAATGCTCTTTCGGGAAATGACGTTCAAAATCGGAAAATTCTAAAAAAACGACTTTTATGACGTCATAGCTTCGGGACTCTATAGACCGAACGATCAGTCTTTATATTCGTTAGTTATTACACTCACAATGGAACGGCAATATGACCACAAATACAGAGAATCCCATAGTGAGATTGTTATTTCTGACTTATAGCATACACACATATGCCTCCGGAGTTTTGGCTTTGTACTTCGAATGGGGATTTCCCATGAGGTGGATTTCGAAATGTTCCCATTATCCCCAATTCAGTCCTGCTAAAAAACGTAAATACTGAACATACAATGTACCATTTGCCACCCGTTATACTCATCAAGCCCGTATCCTCATAATTATATATGTCCGGGAATTTTCATGGGGGGGGGGGGGGGGTGAGTCGTCAACCAAGATTGATCGTTGCCCAAGACCACTTGTTTAGATGACCCAGACCGATGATGAGTGGACACTTTCTGATTTCGTTGTGTGTGGGTGGGAAGGTGGTGGGGGGGGTGGGGGGGGGGGGGTACCGCACCCAAAGCGACCCTGGCTACGGGCCTGCTCAGGTGCTATCGAGAGATTATTGACTAATGAATAACATCAGCGTCAATATCCACATAAATTATTTCAACCAACCACGGAAAATATTGCCATTATGACAAAGATGTGTGGCCGGGTGTAAAAGTGCATACCTATTGTGTACACTATGTTAAAGGGACTTAGTAACAAGGTCCAAATCCTCAAAATCCATTTGGAATTGTAGCGGTTTCCCTCATACCTTGTTGTATTCTTATTAACAAAACAGCAATGGGACAAGGTTTTGGTTTTTTCGAATTTCCCTTTCGTTAAAAATATATTTACGATTGAAGTTTTTAGATGTCAAATATACGATGGATCGTCAGAACGCGCTACAAAGTGAGTGCAATAGTTAGTGAATGTGAACTTGACAGCCATGTCAATACGCTAACATTCCCTGTGGTGATGCGAATTTGGTTACCCCAACCCCCCCCCCCCCCCCCAAAAAAAAAAAACACACACACACAAACAAACATCACACAAACAAAACAAACAATGATAGTGTACACCTCACTTTCTCAAGTAAAAACAAAGCTATGCACACACGAACCCATTTAATATGTGATAGTAAACATCCACTTTCATACTTATTATTTGTTAAAGGAGTAGTTAGTTTTTGATAAGGCTGAGCTTTAGTAACCCAAAACCTGCACAATAACATTACAAAAATTAATATATATAACCTCCACCATGCCCGAAAAAGTATAGAAAATTACAAACGACTAAGTAACAAGCATGTTAGCCCATTAACACACAAGAGGGCGCTCTCTAAACAAACATTGGTTCAACATTTTCTATACACAAGATAATGCATGTGATGTTTTGTTGGAAATAATTACTTGAATATAGAGATCAGCAACAACTCCTTAAAAACCGATTTGAAAAAGTTTGAAAAAGTGTAAGCATTTTTGTTTTAAAAAATCATCGAATAAATCTGGGACCCAGATTTATTCCGATATATTTATTGATCTTGCAGCCGTTTCTGAACCGATTTTGTTTCAAGTTAAGTGTATTCTGCCAGTAAAATGTTATGCTCTTTCAAATTTTACATCGGTTTTTCATTATCTCAGAAACAAATGATTTTGTGTAGCGCCTTCAATTACAAATATGAACTACCCCTTTAACCTGTAGTAAACAATGAGAAGGTAAGAAATGGGTGGAAAAGGCCAGCTCAACATTTGTATTAACTCGTTGAACCATCACTGCAGGCCCTCAGGTGTACCGGATACAAACCACCGTTTCGACGATTTCCAGATGAAAATTATGCGCATGATATACACGGATACATACTTTACTTATGATTGCGTCGTGTTTGATACAGTGTTCTTAAAGTCTATTAAAATAATTGAGTATATATTTCAAATAGTTTATCCCACTTCATACCACACACACCAACCCACATATTATTTCCATAATATGCAGCAAAAGGATACGTGCGTGTTTTTTTGTGTTCCTATAGCTGTCTTTAACATTAAACAAAGTGTGTAAAGGCGAGTTGCGATTGTCGTTTCGAAAGAAAATACAAAATTATGTCACGACATGGACAATATATCACATTGCTTATTCATTGCACGCTTCATTGATTGTCATGTACAAAATACAAATGGTGCACAATTCATCGTGTTAATACCAACCCTATTCGCAATAAATACATACAGCCTACCTGTTGATGGTTCCACAACTGTAGAACGCTCACGTCCTCTTAAGTAAATATGAATGAATCGAATATGCTGATGACTAACCTCTCCGTCGTGTATAGTTGTTCAAAATCCCAGTGTTTCCCACTGTGACCCAACATTATAAACACAACATGTTATCAATGATCATCTAACGCCTTTTTTTGCAAGTCCATTGAGACAATTGTGACGCGTGTGCTATTACTTCAAAATGAGCTGCCTGAATATTGCGGCTTGCCTACGAAATTTATGCATTGGCTTGGGATTTTGAATTTGAAAATTGAAATGAAATTATTTACGAATTGAAAACATTTACAATATAATACAAAGATTCCACAAAATTAAATCTTCTTGGTAAAAAAGGAACTAGTTATAGCACAAAATGCTCATTGGTCATAGCCTTATACAAATATGCATTAAATAAGTATTGGAATTAAAAGCACACTAGACAACGCAGTTGTCATATACACATAATGTACGTGCTCATACAAAATACAGAATCAAGGAATGCCGAACATATATATACAAATGGAAAAGAATAATTTTCGAATGTAACAAATAACCTTTCAACAATTTACGAAACGTGTGTCTTGACATTTTTCTTTTTAAATTATTTGGAAGTTCATTCCATATTTTGGTCCGATATATGAAATGGATTGTTTTGCTAATTTTAATTTTATTGGATCTATTTTTAATTTATCGTCATTTTTACTTCTAGTATCATAACAATGATCAATGCGAGTACAATAAGTAACTAAGCTTTGTGAGAATATATCGTTTATCAAATCAAACATCACTGTTCCTATGACATATCTGTATAAATACAAAATATTAAGGGACAGATAATTCCCATAAATAATGGAGGGGTGTGTGTGCTCCCTTGTGACTCTCTAAAACATATGGCACGCATGGCTCTCTTTGAAGCAAATATATGTTTCATTAAATAACGACGGATAAGTTCCACCCCAGACTTCTAGTAAATGTGTGGTTCAACAAGTGTAAAGTACAACTTTAAAATTCCTTTAGGCACAACATTTCGTATTCTAAATATACACCTATGTTCATTCTCAAGAGACACAAACAGAATCAACTTGTTTCTTCCATGTTACATTGATAATGACTTGTGGAAAATAGTTATTCTTGGTTATTAAATAAATAGTTATTAAAATAAATAGTTATTCTTGGTAATTAATTTAAGAAATATTTTTTTCTTGGTGTAAAATAGTTGGTGTAAATAGTTCCTCATCCTCATCATTGGATGTGGGCTTGAGAAATTAAATGGGGATTCCCCATTTACGGTTCATCCCCATGTCCGTCATGTGATCAGCATGCAACTTTACAATAGTGCATGATGCGTGGGTGTGGTGGCACAACTTGGTGAAATTAATGGAGAACACACAATGCCCCCCCCCCCCCCCCCCCCCCCCCCCATCCCCTAAACTGTGCAGCCCAAGGTGCGCCCACGCTTTAATGATGACTTATATAAAATGATACGGCTCACTTTGTATCAATACAATAAATATAAACAGTACAAATAAATACAACAGCAACAACAACAACAACATTTTAACTTTTTTGGCGGGCCATTTAATTCTTTCTTTTGTCTGGTATTTTGGAGGGCTAAGCGTAATAATTAGAATGAGTCCCTTATAATTGTCTTATTTTCACAACTTTATATATATGGCTGTTTTGAAAGGTGAAAGGGATCCCGTTTTGAAATAAATGACTAGACTCTTCATCTTACAGGCACTGGGCACCAGCACGTGTGAATGTTGTTATTATTAGACTGTACCGAGTGTGTGCAATACGCATGTGGAGTTGATTTACACAGGTAGCGTAACGAACCAGTGGTTCAAATGGCTTCCGAAGTATTATCAAAAGATTCACTGGCAAGATGTATAGGATAATGTAAATGTTAGGGCTCCGCTTCGTGGGGCGAGATAAATTGTCATTATGATAACATTGATAAATGCATAGGTAGAGTAATTGAACAAAGACATTATCAACACAATTGTGCTTCAGGTTTAGTAAGGGGCAATTCCACGGTAACGGAAGGACATTTCAGACGCAATTTTAAAATTAATTCAAATAATTCCAGAATCTGCTTAATGATTCATCATTGTAAATTACATTTCTGAGACTCTTGGTGGGGCACCTTTGATTTCCTATTTATTTATTAATTTTTTTTTCCATTGCGTTTCTTAGATATGGGACACTAATGAGGCCGGTTACGGAAGGACGGCAAAATGGACATGATTTTCACGTCCTTTAGTTATGATCGCAATCTCTGTGAAGTTAAGAGGACTGTCATGTTATATTGGCTCATAGTCCGTTCCCTAATGTTCTAAGAGTATTACAACACTTATTTGAAAAAAATATGTCTATTGGTATATTAATTACAAAAGTTAATTGGCTTCCACTGTTCGGTAACGGAAGAACAGTAACGGAAGGACAGAGTTTTTTATTCATTACAAATATACTTTAGGGCTCTCCAAAAGACTGAATTTGTAATATGAACACTATAATGTGATATTCAATCATCCAATTCGGTACCTTAAACAGAAAAATACTAGAAAGAATGCAAAAAATAAAGAAAATCTAGAAATAGGCACTGTGTAGTCCCATGTGTATAGGTTCATGTATGGTGTCTGTTTTCTCCTATCAGGAGACGCCCAATATTTTCATTTTTTTAAGCATGTAAACTGAAAGATATCATTATGTGATCTTGATTTATGAAAAAATAATCCAGACAAATTAAACAAGATCAGAAATAATCCTCATTGGATTTTCCACTTTTGGCTCATTTGGCGTGGAATTGCCCTAAAGGCAAACCCGGTTGAGAGTTGATGTACAAAGTATATAGAGATTTCAGAAATTCGAAGGGAACCGGTAAATGAACGTAGATGAGATTGGCAAATCACATTGTGGAGCTGATCGATAATTGATTGATTTATTTCCGGTATAAATTACATGATACCAATGGTCCGAAGTTCAACAATGATCATGGTACATTGGTACAATACCAATAATAGGTCATATATGCTTACAAATATACATATATCTTAAACATATTATAATTGTGCACAAAAACCTGATGCACATTACAGTAATCAAAATGATGAACAAGTATTATATTATACAGCAATAAGCCAGTTCGTAATTAGACTATGGAGCTTGGGTGACGACAGAGGGGCGTAGTCCGATATTCCATCAACGGGCGATCAACGTACAGTAAGTGTATGGTAGGTATGTCATATTACCGGATATTTTAGTTTGACAGCATAAAACAAACATTAGATGCATAAAATCAAAGTGGAAAAAATACGAGCAGCTGCATAAACTCATAAAGAACACATTTGATGTAAAGTATATTCAAGAATTTACCGATTTTTCTCCATATCAACTTTCTTGTAATCATCTTTCTTGTGAATGATCTAGGTGAATCATTCACACGCAATAATGATACCAAGGCGGGCGATAAGCATACCACCCATTCGTACAATGTACCGTTCAAAATTGAACGCTATGTTTTAGGACGCCAACGGCAAGGAAAACAGACGGGATATAATATTTCTTTCGACATGTTGCGTGGTCTTCAAAACAAGAAAGTCGGTAATCATTATCAATTTATATAAATTGTGGATCACATACACGAAATTTTTTTGCATTTGCTAATAAATGGAGAGAGAAATCACACGGCAAAAACTGTTTTTGCGTTGGATAGTGCAGCAAGCGGAAGACGATAATCTCCGCACAATGCTATGTACACTTTTATGTACACCTATACGTGCGTGCTAGCCAGGCCAAGCAAGGCTCGGTGAAATTATTGATCAATAAATATCATCATTACACATGAATAACACATTCTATCAAACCGGTTCTTGTTCTATGAAATAGTACATATTATGCTATTAACCTTTGATGTGGTGAATACAAAAATGATGGGCTTATTTTTATCCTGATCCAGATTTTAAAAACGTAAACAAATAATTCGCATTCAATTGCACGTGTGGCTCCTTTGATTCTCACGATCGATGGAATATCAAAATACCCGGAAGTAAATACGCGCATGCGCAGATTGTAACTACGAACTGGCTTATTAAGAATATACTAACGTTCAGTTATACAAGTCCTCGAATTGACAACAACGGTGAAAGAAGCAGAGGGAGGAGTTAGAGAGGTATAGAGCAGAGTGGAAAGTAAGAAAAAAGAGAGATTTAAAAATTGTATATTCATCGCATTTGCAATTTCTGTAAATTATTCCTTGATCAGTATGTATACACAACTCTTCGAGTAAAATTCCTAGAAATTTGTAAGAAAATCAGAAGTCTGAACATAATACAGTCAAACCTGTACTAGCGGCCACCTGTCTATAGCGGCCACCTGCCGTTAGCGGCCACATAGAATTCCCCCCGAGGAAAATACAG
The DNA here is from genome assembly GCA_037951105.1 of Echinarachnius parma. Taxonomy (NCBI): domain Eukaryota; kingdom Metazoa; phylum Echinodermata; class Echinoidea; order Clypeasteroida; family Echinarachniidae; genus Echinarachnius; species Echinarachnius parma. The sequence continues at coordinate 30,952 of JBAMJV010013806.1, read as the reverse complement.
TGTTATAAACACTGTCTATAGCGGCCACCTGCCTAACGCGGCCAGCGGCCACTGTTTTGGCTTCCCAAACTCATTTTTTTACCGTCTGTAGCGGCCATCAATGTTCGGTTTGGCCGTAACTGCGGGCGTGCTAGTTTGATATTTTCCGATGCGAAGCTGGTATACTTTGCCGTGAAAGCGAGCTGGCAGCATAAGCTTAGCGAACAATATAACCATAGTCTACTCTAGCTAGGGCTGAAGAACTACCCTGTCCCTGTAGCTTTTGAAAAGTGCCGCCTCAATAATGAATGTCAAGTTTAAAAGCCTAAAATGGCCGTTTGTTTTGTTTACCTCGTCCGCCGACTGGTCTATTTTTACTCACTCATTGTTTCCGTGAAGCGATCGCTAGCTAGCTTTCAGCTGAGCTACGCACTTTGAGACAGATTAGCACGCGCTCATCATAGCCCTGAGCTGGCTGAACATCCGTGTTATTGTTCATGCACGCATTGTAAGCCCTGTTAGTCTAGTCGGAATGGGGGGTTCCCATGCACCCAAAAGATATATTTTTTTAACTTACATTTTTGTAGACCTGAATGTGTCTAGTTAAAGAATTTTGATGTTACCAAGACCAAATCGTGTCCCATGGGTGTGTTTGGCGGCCATCTTTGACACCATGTTGGAGTTCAATGGAAAAAAGTGTAACTAACTCAAATGTTGAATAACGGGCCATAACAAGAACATTGAACATGTATTTAGGGATAGTTGGCAACGTGGGATTATTTTTAAATAAAATTACAATATTTAAACCAATTTGAATACGTAATTTAGCGATGATCGTGGTGGCCATCTTGAATTTTGACCAAAAAATAAGATTTTCTAATATATCTCTTGGAATATATCTAATAAAAAGACTAATAGACATGATTGTTCATAAAATGCATCATGGAATATTTGATCAATATGTTCTAGTTCATAATTCAATCATATAAATTCAAACAGGAGGTATTGGCCGCCATTTTGTGCCACTCTTGGCCACCATGTTGGATTTCATTGAAATACGTGTAAATTGCTTATGTTTTAATTAGGGTCATACAAAGACAAATTAACACTTTGTATGTTGGTGAAATGGCAACGAGGGATTAGTTAAAGTATAATTCTAATAATTCAATTAATTTGAATGCATAATTCGGCTGCCATCTTGGATTTTGGTGAAAAAAAAAAATGTATACATCTTTTGGGATTAAATGAAATAAACGGAAAATACAAAACAAATGAACATGCTTTTTGATAATTTGGCAACTAGGGATGATTACAAATGATAATTTAAGTTATTTGTATGCCTGCCATCTTGGCAGCCATCTTGGATTTTAATGAAAATATGTATAATTATGTACATAAATTATCTTTCTAAATAAGTACCATGCATTCAAGTCCAATGTTCACATTTTTTTGTATGAGAGTTATTGATAGATATAGCATTGAAACATGATGTCAGAATTATAAAACCCCCAATTCGGGATTTGGTAGCCACCTTGGTGGCCATCTTTGATTTAACCGATCTCCAATCATCTGCTTTAGCAGAGCATGGCAGACGTTTGCCATGCCTTGAAATACATCAGACATGTGAATTGCCTGAACATGCTGAACGTGGACTGAGTGAAGTCAGATCCCTCCGGAAATTTGGAACCGACCGTAAATATGTACTGGGCCAAGAGCCGAGAGTGTATCCACATTCAACTAAAGCTTTACCTTCAGCGAAAGTGTCATATACTTCTCTAGTACAAATGAGGTGTCCAATAGCTGATAGATGCGTGAGGACTGGTGAGAACCAGTTGGCAGCTGTTTGGATGTCAACGATTGCATGATCAGCGACCAAAATGCAGAAAAGCCTCTAGTATCTTGGGAACATATTGGTTGGTCAATGACTTCACCACATGTCACACGAATGGTCTTAGCAATCCATTTTATAAGGATGTCCGAAAATCACATGAAACATCACATGATTTCTAACTCCTAGGTCTGCCTATCAATTCAGAGGACTCTAAGAACAATGGATCATTGGTGTAATGCTTTTTCTGTGGGCAGAACAAAGCATCATTAGTGATCTTCATCGTCCAAGACACTAATAATTCACTGTCGAGAGACCTCAAAGGGGAGTACATCCAGGACGGCATCAACGTCTGGTAAAATTCAAGGCTGAATCCTACACAAATGTGACAAAAAGAACACATTCCTATCCCTGGAATAAAGTTAGAATAAATCACTGCAGAGCCATCTGGGAACAAGATCCTGCTTTTACGTGGGCGGTTATTGTGACCTATCAGACCATTGGAACGACCCTTCAAGATGAGAGGTCCAAGACGGAATGGTCGACTGATCATGCTGACAGTGGCCATGAGTGACCAAGATTAACGATCTTTTTGACAAGCCTAGCTCTCTTCAAGCAAATGGTCTAGAATTGGATGCATTAAGATAAGATCAGGTTCAATGAGACCTCAGTGACATATGTTGAACCAAAAGACTCCAACTATGATTGATTCGGCACATGAAACACAACTACGGGATCACATACAAGGGGCGGAAGACTGACAGTTATCTAGTGTTCTTCAATCAACATGTCTTGAATGTATTTTAGGAAAGTTGAATGTATGTTTTATTTTGGTTCAGTTTCAGGAAATCACTGTCCATCCGACATCCACATCTGCATCGCAGTCAAACAGTCTTAGATCTTCTGGCATGCAGCAAGGTCTGACACGCCATGGCTTGAAGGCAACTTAGAGTGGAGTATCGTCTACGTAGAGATGATAACCCCCGTCGTGATGCTTTGCAATGTCCCTAGGTTAAGTGTGAATGGTGAATTTAATATGTCCAGGGACGGACCCATGATGGAACGTAACAACCCAAGTTCCGTTTTCCGATGTAGAGTGCTGCTAGGGCCGCGATAGATTGGAATTTGATCTAGATTTCTGGTTTTTGTGTATGTTTCATGTTCCGAATCAATAATGGTGGTCTTTTAGTTCAACATCTGTAACTCAGGTCTCATTGAACCTGATTTCATCTTAATGAATCCTTGTGGCCATTGTAAAACCATTTGATTGAAAAGAGGGCCCGTGTGGAATAGCGGCAGTCTTGGCCACTCATGGTCACTGCCAGCATGATCAGTCGAACGGTCTGTCTTACCCCTCTTCTTCTTCTTCTTCTTGATACTGGAAACAGTTGCAGGTTACCTCTCATCTCACGATAACCGCCAATGTAGAATCAGGATTTTATTCACAGATGGCTTCGCAGTGTCTTCTTCTAACTTGATTCCAGGGTTATGAGTGTGTACTTTTTGTCATTTTTGTGTACGTTTCAGCCTGTGCTCCTCTTTTGAGTATCGCGTCAGTATCAATGAGTCATTGTCATTTAGACCGTCTCCATTGATAGGAAGGGCTAGGAGTTAGAAATCATGTGATGTTTCATAACATGTGCTTTTTAGATATCTTTTTACAATGGATTGTTAACATGGTTAAGGCCATTGGTGTGGCAGGTGGTGATGGAGTCACTGCCAGTCCGGTACGGCCCCATGAGAGGTGTTTCTGCATCATGGTCGCTGATCAGTAATGTGCAATCATTGACATTCAAACAGATGCGAACAGGTCCTCACCTTACGCGTTGATAAGGTATTACATCAGCGACCTTGTGGATTCAATTTTTCTTCTCTTGCTGAGGTGGCTTAGGAGTGTCATCTACATAATTATCCCAGGCTCTTGCACACCTTGTTGGCTTGGTGCGGGTCAGTGCGTATGCATTTGTGATACAGGGGTTATACGTACATGTACGTTTTGAATCCTGGCATGGATTAGATGACTCCCTGGAAGTCATTATCCATGAGGATAAAATAATGACAAACTACAAATAGCAACATAATGACAACCTTGCATGAATCAAAATGAAGTAAACAGCACAGGTGGGAGCATGCTACAGGTGGTGAAACCCAACTGTGATGCCACCAGCCGTTATTGGACACCTCCTTCGTACAAGAGAAGTATGACACTTTCGCTGAAGGTAAAGCTTTAAATGAATGTGGATACACTCTGGCCCTGGGCTCTTGGCCCAGTATAATGGTAAGTATAATTTATGGTCGGTTCCAAATTTCCAGAGGGATCTGACTTCACTCAGCCCACCTTCAACCAATTCACATGTCCGATGTATTTCAAGGCAAGGCATAATTCTGCCAATGCTCTGCTTAAGCAGATGATTGGAGATCGGTTAAGTCAAAGATGGCCGCCAAAGTGCCTACCAAAACCCATATGTGGGGTTGTATATTCTGAGATCATACATCAATAAACTATCATACAGAAAATGTGATTGTTTGACTTGAATTTACGGTACTTATTTAGAAAGATAATTTATTTCCCGTATATATAGATTTTTTCATTAAAATCCAAGATGGCTGCCAAGATGGCAGGCATGCAAATAACTTAAATTATATTTTGTAATCATCCCTAGTTGCGAAATTATCAAAAACCATGTTTATTTGTTTTTTATTTTCTGTTTATTTCATTTATCTTACAAGATATATGAAAATATTTTTTTTTCACCAAAATCCAAGATGGCTGCCAAATTATGCATTCAAATTAGTTGAATCATTATAATTATACTTGAAACTAATCCCTCCTTACCATTTCACACGTATAAAATATGTTAATATGTCTTTATATGACCCTACTTCAGACATAAGCAATTTATATGTATTTCAATGAAATCCAACATGGTGGCCAAGAGTGGCACAAAATGGCGGCCAAGACCCTTTGTTTGAATTCATATGATTGAATTATGAACAAGAATATATTGATGAAATATTTCATGATGCATTTCATGAACAGTCATGTTTATTGGTCTTTTTAGTAGGTATATTCCAAAAGATATATTTGAAAATCTTCTTTTTTGGTCAAAATCCAAGATGGCCACCACGATCATCGCCAAATTACGTTATCAAATTAGTTTAATTACTGATATATTATCTTTAAGTAATCCCACGTTGCCAACCATCCCTAAATACATGTTCGATTTTCTTTTCATGTCCCGTTATTCAACATTTAGGTAAGTTACACTTTTTCCTATTGAAATCCAACATGGTGTCCAAGATGGCCGCCAAACACACCCATGGGACACGATTTGGTCTTGGTAACATCAAAATTCTTTAACTAGACACATTCAGGTTTACAAAAATGTATGTTAAAAAAATATATCTTTTGGGTGCATGGGACCCCCCTGTTCCTCCCCTACTATGTGGTTGTGGTCTTTTATCGATCGATGAGTGCTAGCTGCTCTGGCCGCTGACCCGCGCGCTACCGCTGCGCTGAGCTGCGGCGACAGGGACTTTGATCATGCATGCACAACACACACATGCATGCACAATGCACAGGCCGCATTGGGGATCGGACCGGATCGGATCTAAACCGGCTTGTATAGCCTCGTACATTTAAATGTTTGTGTTGTCTTTGTCTTTGTATATAGCATTGGTGGCTATCTAGAGCAAACACAACATAAAATACATACATAATTTACAGGTCTTTTTTCAAACCTCTAAAAACATGATAAGGAAAGTGCATATGAGATACAGTGCAATATCATAAAAAAGCGTTATTTGTAGTGCAAAATAGCCGCCTTAGTTTAAACTGTCAACATCTTCAAAAGTGGCCATAAAGAGCGTTTTGCGGCAAAACTAGCACTGTCTTTAAAAACAATTGTCTGTTATAAATGAAAACTCTTTCTTCAAAATACACGAACTAGTGACACATAAGTTGGTTCAATACACTGTTTCTTTTTTAACTGTCGATAATTCCTTCGTCAATGGAGCATTATAAAACTGAATTGTGCAATTTTCGAGATGCATTCTTCTCAAAAAACGCCATGCATATAGGATTGAATGTACTAAAACAAATATTTCACTAAATTATCATCTGCCGATGATGCACATATTTTTTAACAGAAGCATGCTGCATGTATTGCATGTGGACTGGTAGTATCAAATGTCATACCAAGAACGCAGCAATAGTAATATGACGACGATATAATCGATATGTACAGTACATTGAATATAATTACGGTTACTGTTTATTACATCGTTAAATCAATAATCGGTCCCGGATCTGCTAGATATATCTTTTCCGAATGTTCATAAAAATAATCTTTTTTACCGAAAATCGTAATAAAGAGGTGTTGATTTTTTATATGAATTATAGTACAATCTCTAGTTAAAATTCAAGTACAAAATGTAAACAGGTTATGAAAATTCAGATTTGTAATATATTTTACAAATGCTATTCAAATGCATGCACACCAATTTAAATACATCGTAAAAGAGAAATGTTTATCTTTAATCTGTTGAATAAAAATGCTATTTTTTAAATCATGCACACCAATGTGAACACAAAATAAAGTTCCAAGTTATAATATTGTATATACAGGGTGTCTCAAAATGAATGGTACAGTTGGAAAATATTTTATTTAGGTATGAAGTTTAATTTGAAAATATGCATATTTGGTGTCATATTAAAGACAAATAATTAGGCTTCCGGATTCATTTTATTTCAGCTTAATTGGATGTATCAGTCCTGAGATGTGGTCATTTGTTTACAAACATGTCAAGTCCACTTTGTGCCAATTTACGTGCTGTGCATTAAACGACTTACCAACATGCAATTAGTTTTAGAGAAAAAATGTACATGTATTAAGCAATTATTAAATTGGCTAAATATGGTGCTTAACTGTGTTGTTACCAATGTCTGAAGTACATTTAAGTAGATTTCACGCCTTGTGTTTGATCAAAAGAGGCTTTACAAAATCTTCAACGATTCGTCTACTGAAGTAGTGTTTGAGCATGAATGAGTATTATTACAATGCGAGCCTTTGCTACACTTTAATATCAGCTATCCCTTGAGTAAACTATCTTTATGGTCTCAATATTCGAATGTAAAGCCTAACTAATGTATACAATCAATGAAGGACAACAGTAACCAGGCAAACTCCTTCAACTGTGCGATACCATTCGGAACTGGCAAAAGCGATAGTAATATGAGGCGATCATATTCTTGAAGCAAGGTAAATTTGGAAAAACTCTATCCAGAAAACTTGATTTTTAGGGAGATTGTACCATTTGTAACCACTGTTAACCCTTCCAGCCTCAGCAGTGACAAATATAATTATACTCTAGCTATAAATACATTGTTATAATATCATAAGTTTTAATGAGAGGTCCACATGTGTGCAACGAATGTCCAACGCCATTATCAGTGCAAATACGCAAATCGGCACAATTGGGGTTTTGTATTTTCGTATACAATCAGTTATAATTTGAGATCCGCTGAATGGAAATATGTCATACAAAGAGCATCTAAAAGTACAACTCTTCCTCTGTAATATGGTACCAAATAATTTCACAAATTATTATATCATCATATTTTAATAATGTGTTTCCTGACTGTACCATTCTTTTTGAGACACCCTGTAGTGTCATATTTTGAAAATATATTTGTTGAACCATTAGCTATTTCACCACTACCTCTAAAGCTACTTTAACAGGTTCGTAGAGCCTATGTACAGGTATCATACACTAAATAAGGAACTATTTTGTGCAATGACACGACTTCAATTTGGCAAACATCGGCACAAAATATTTATACCAATTAATGTAGCTCATAATAATTTTGTTTGAAATCTTCTATAATTAAAGTTTGGATTTAATATACATTTAATATGTTTGATAATGTATCACTGTTGCAGCATACCATGCATTATTTCATTGTGACTATGAACTACGCAGTGGTTGTTATTTGCAAATAACAAACACATATAAGGTATCAAATATAACATCTGTACTAGAACAAAATAATATAGATGATACATAATTCACACCAACTTTTAATTGGTAACACATTCAATCGATTAACCTCTAGTAGTAATAGAGCCACTCTGTACTATTATATAACTTGTAACACGTTATGTTCTTGAGAAGGTCCCTCGACATGAGTTATTATTCAATGATATTAATAAACAATAAATCATTATGTTAATCGGGTCATTACATGAGGCTTCATTCCCCTGTTATGCGTCGATGATGATGACTTCTTTTTTGGAAGGGTGGGGGATAATGCGATCCGAATATTAAGAACAACATATACTGCATTTATTTGGGAGGGGAGGGGGGGGGGGGGGGGGAGCCCCTGGAGATTTGAAAAACGGCCATATTCATCTTGACATCTTGACAAACAAAAATGGCACGGCCGGTTAATCGACTGTCATTAAAATGGTGCTGTGCTCTTTCAAATCATACACTAATTTGGTCACTACCTCACAAAAATATTTCTTGAAGCGCCCTCTATACCAAAACTGAACTGAATGTTACGGTACACCATACCTGCCATATATAGAATTTCCTTGGAATTACACTGATTGAACCCGGAGCAATATATGGGCCCTTCTTTGGACCAACGGTCTTCGAAGACAGACTTCCTTCTTGGTTTACCATAAACTTCCCCTTCAGTTCATTCTACGTCATGTAAATCTACAATTAATAGTTTTCAGGTTAAAGTGATACCTGTAAAGTGTCAGATATTGCACAAAATGACATTTGAGACTTCAATCCTACATCAATATCATTGTAAAATACAATTGAAAGATTTGTGAAAGTTTGAAAGAAAACGAACACTGTTTACCTAGTGATAAAAACGAATATTGAGTTAATATTTTATCACCGAATACTGATGGCCTGTCATGGATTTGTAGCAGTCACAATCAGCCGTTGACGATATCCGCTCTCGTGTATATTTACTGTACAGAATTCATGGAATTTGCGCACGTACGTTGGATCAAAGTTCAGTAGCGTCTGGAATGTTTCCCACGCGTGCTAGCTCGGACATGTTTAGCTAGGACAATTGTACTTTTTTTTTCAATTGCGTTAATCAACGTGTTTCAAATAATGATTTTCAATGACAATTATCTTCATACTAAAGGGACATTTGAAAAAATCCAACCCTATTTTATTCTTCTCTTACCATAAGCTAAACAACACGGTAGAAGAGAAACGAGGAAGCTCCAAGTAATTTTTGTGGATTTGGATACTTTACAGGTATGACTTTAAGTTTGCAAACAAATTTTAATGCGTTTTTATAATATGAATTAATATTAGCCGGATCAAAAATTTCGTGAAACGAAAAATAGTATCATTGTCATGATCTTAGCACATGTTTTATCTCCCGCATATGGCAACAAAAGTATGAAATGTCTTTTAAGGTTAGATGTCACCCTAGTTATGGAAATATTTAACCCACTGCCCAGGGAACCTGGTGGGTCCTGTGTAAGGTCACACTCTTAAAAGAATTGGGCAAGATTTGACAGTGTGTTGCCCAACACTGGGCAATATACTGTCCACACAACTATTGGTTAAATCTGCCCAACTGATGTTCATTTGAAGGCTCAATTGGTTAATAATTGCCCAGAATTATGAATCTTTTTAACCAACCAACAATTAACCAACTAAATTTACCCAACATTTTAAGAGTGCATTACATTATAATCTTGCATTGAAACACATTTAAGAACCGTTTTTCGATTGTAGTGAAAGTATCAGAATTTACATACGTAAACGGTACATCAATGCTTGTTATTGTATTACTGTTTTAGATGAGCGTTTGATATTTATAACCAAATGTTCGCCGTGGGCAAGTGTACTTTATCTTGGTCTGCAGTTGTGCCGCTTTCAGCACTGTCTCTCGGTGTTGGTGATCCTTTATCCAAAGTACCTATTTCCGGTATTAGGTCTAAAAAAAAAAGTACAACAACTTAATTTAATACGGTTCTCATAAATATTTAACATCTTATAGAGACTAAAGAGATTTTATGCGCCAGTGAAATATATCAAGCGTATTTGTTTTTTTCTTTATTTGTTTGGTTACATTTGGTTTATTTCCCCTTTCACACATTCAAGGTTCTAACAGGAATCGAGCGCCGGAGTGAATACGCAAAACTATGGTGTATACGGTTAAAGGGAAAGTTGAGTTTTGGTAGAGAGGGCGCTAGACTACTTAATTGGTTTGTGAGGTAATGAAAAACTGAGTGTAAAATTTGAAAGAGCATAACATTTAAACAATAAAATCATCTTTGTTTGATCAAAATCGGTTCAGAAACGGCTGAAATATCCATAAATATAACAATTTGTAATAAACCCGGGGCCCCGGGTTTATTAGAGAATTTTGAACCAGCCGTTAAAAATTTTTAAAAAATGCTTCCTCTTTTCAAAAAGTTACAAAATAGGTATTTAAATAGTTGTTGGTTATTTCTCTATCTAATCACTATTTCAACAAAGCATCACATGCACAATATTTTATTCAAAATGGTTGAAACCGATGAGTGTTTAGAGAGCGCCCTCTTACGTTTTAACGGCTCTTTTTTAATGATAACATGATCTTTACTACGTCATTTGTAATTTTGTGTTCCTTTCTAGTTATAACTATTAGTTTGTAATGTAATGATGCAGGTTTTGGTTACTAAAATTCAGTTTCCCTAAAACTGTACTCTCCTTACCAGAACTCAACTATCCCTTTAACACGGAATTCCCATATGGCTACACGGAAGAACATCGTACTTATACGGATAGATTTCATCCGTGTACTCCGAGGGGGAACCCCCCCCCCCCCCCCCCCCCAGCCATAGCCTAGCCAAAACAAAAACGACCTGATTAGGGTTAACAGTAATCGAAACTTGTTTGATTGTATTCTACCTTGGCCAGAAGCTGAAGATTCTGCACCATCAGGCTGTGTTCGTGTTCCTTTTCACAAGGTACCATTGTCCTGTTGAAAGCCTGAACAAATGTATACACAGATGTTTGAACTTAATGGCACGCCTCTTTATTTACACAAATAACATAAATATGTAATATTTGAATATTTAGGGAATCAAGTACAAATATTAAACAAGATGATCACATTAAGTACCAGTTATTTAAGTAATGTTATCTGCATTTGAAACAGGTGAATATATTTGTGATGTTGTTCATGTTCTATTCAAATCGTGAATACTATCAAAACATGTATTTGATGGTATTCTACATTGTTCTGAAGGTGAAGATGGTTTGGATTTAGCATCATCAACTGATGCTTGTGTTGCTTGGTCTGAATGATCCTTTTCAATTTTTTCACCTGAAAATACAAATGTTATATTTATTATGTTACAAGTTGAATACAATTAGGGCCTACACAACTTAGTTACCGATCATACAAAAAACAACAACTTCAACTTAAGGCAAGGATAGTCGTTATTGTTTGGAAATAAAGCATATAATAATTATATCAAACATGATCGATTCATAAACTGAGTTAATACAATCTTAGTTTTGAGAGAGAATTATTTTGCCGGTGGAACAATATTGTTTCAAGACTAGCGGCTTTTTGAAGCGATTTATCTGGTGATGGAGACATCTTGCTTGCCGTTTCGTAATTAAGATGTCGAACATTTTAAATACAACTAATTATCTTTATTGCATCACATAATCGTTGTACACGGTTCAAGGCAATTGCCACAAATCACGGTTACTTTTCGGTACAGAAACGTATATTTGAGATTATTCTACCTTGGCCATTTTCGGTTTTAACACCGTCATCTGGTACTTGCGGTTTTGGGTCCGAACTATCCTTTTCCGATTTAAGACCTGAAGAAAAGAAAACAAAATGTAAAGAAAATTTAATAAATAGTGAAGCGTTACTTGCCTTTAGAACGTAGTGAAGCATATTACGGGTTTATCTGACATTTTGCATATTTTTACATATTTAAATCATTATGTGAATATTACGTGTGGAATTAGGTAAATAAATACATGACAAATAATTTGGTACCTCGTTTATCATGTTTTGGGGAATGATTACAAATTGGGCATTGAAATGATGTGGTGGAATTTTAGTGGGAAAATCATTTTGATCCATGAAATTAATGCAATCATTGATCGCTATGTCATATCAATTGCATCATGATTGAGGATACGTGCCATTGATGAACCTTCCTAATCGTTATTATAGCGAGGTTAGAACTTGATTCTCTTGACGAATGAGGGTCAATCCACTGCTTAAAGGCCGTGTAAGGATGGTATTTTTTTTAAAGTATGGAGTCTAGTTCTGATAACCCATTTTAACCGAAAGTGCCTGGAAAGTTCAAAAGTTAAGCAAGGGACTTAAACGGCTCATATGTACTATCAGTACAGTTCATCAGTTTCAGAGTTCGACAAAGAGGCATTGATTGATTGATTGATTTTTATTGTTCGATATAAGAAAAGACAACAATTATGAATACAAGTTCACATTTTAAATAACGGCTGGATGGCACATAATCAGGGGTGCCAACATGACACACCTGGGCCCCGTTGCAGAAAGAGATACAATCGATTGTAAGTTGCAATTAATCGTAAGTCAGATCACGTGTTCTAGATGCGCAAATCAGATTGGTTGAAACGCGTACATTTTCTGACTTACGATCAATCGTAACTTACAATTGATTGTATCTCTTTCTGCAACGGGGCCCTGGTCTTCCATGTGATCCAGAATTATGTTACATACAAACACAATTATGAAAATAAAAGACACTTAAGGAATTTTCTTTTAAGAAAATACAATGAAATAGTCAGGTAACATAAACTACTACAAGTAATCCTTAGAGATAGCATACATATACGAATTGTAACAAACACCTAATGCATCACAGGATAACAAGAACAAAAATTATACTCTATTAGCGTACCCATTTTAAATTATTAAAACAAATATTGCCCATGAATTCAAATAGATCAACAATTAAAAGTATAAAAGTATACAAATGTACATTAAAATTCAGAAATTTCAAAAAGTCTTACATTTGGCAAGGATTTTATTTCTACAGAAAATAAATTGTAGGATATTGCACCTCTATATTTAAAAGACCTTGAACAAATATCTGTGATTAGTTTCGGTAATACAATTGTTGCTCCTGATCTAAACGCATACACTAACATGACTAATGATGACAAGTGAAATTCTTCTCGTAAAAAAAGTAGTGTGAGTGAATTCATTATTCTAAACATTAATACACGTAGGTGTTTATGTCTTCGGGATTCTAATATGTCCCATTTTAGTGAATGGTGTATTTCCGAAATATATACATGTAACCTACATGCGTATCTCTTTGTATACGTACACTTATGCGGCCTGCTCTATTCTGTAATTTATGTAGCTTATCAAGATGTTTCTTAAATGATGAGCCATTAATGACATCAGCATAATCAAACTGTGGCAGGATGATAGTAAGCAAATAATTACCGTTGGTGAAGGTGATTGGACAAACTATCACTTCCGAGGCGATCTGGATGTAGCTATCTTTCCGAAGCGAAGCTGAGGAAAGATAGCGTATACATTCAGATCGCCGAGGAAGTAATAGTTTGCTATCGCCTGAAACCAAAAGGTGATTATTTGCTTTGTATTCCACATCAATTATTTTGATCACAAACAACCTATAACTAACACAAAGGGCTAACAAGTTTGGAATATTGAGCAATTGATCGAGTATTTTATTTAAATTTCGTCAATCCTGCACATGAACAAGATTTATGATTAAAAGTCAAAGACGCTTATATTAAGCGTAGCTGCGCGCACACGTTGCGCATCAGCGTGCTACCTTTCTGCGCACTAGTGCGCGCACGCGCATACTTGCGAGCGAACAATTGAATATCTACACAGTGCAACGCACTTTTACCGACTATCTAGTGAGTGCAACGCACTTTCACCCAAAATATCTACACAGTGTAACAAACTTTTCTTTTCCCATCAATGATGGGCGAAACTATATTTCATCACGTGATTAACTTTTGACCAATCGTAGAGCAAGATTCTTAGTATGTGGAATATAATATCATATATCAATTAAAAAATATATTCACTTATTGAACGTCTTAACCCTAAAAAGGCTGGGCTATTTGAGGTCTTTCTACGGCCGGGGGGCCATTATGCCCCCACCCCCCCCCCCCCCCCCTCCCCCTTAAGATCTCGGCCGCGAAGCGGTCGATTCCCGTGAAAATGTGCACGCATATCAAGTGAAGTGTATAGAAGACTATGGTCATTTTAATATTTTGAAGAATGAATTAATTTCCATACTTATGGTAGTTTATGCAAATAAGGCCATACAATTCATATTTTGACCCATAATTCATATATTCTTCATAATTAAACATTGGTTTTCACTACATATATTCTTTAGACCATTTGGAATAATAATTCAACCCAATACATTGGAAGAGCCAGGTTCTTCCTCATGTTTTCTCTTTTTTAAAAATAATTTCTTATGTATTTCTTTTTCTTTTACTCATGTATTTTATTGTTGTTGTTGTTTATTATTTTTGTTTCTAACTTTAATTCAAATATTTTAAAGGGATAGTTCAGTTTTAGTGCACAACACAATTTTTTCGTGAGGTAATGACAAACTGAGTGTCGAATTTGAAAGAACATGTAATGTTAATGGCAGAATAAACTTTATTTGGTCAAAATCGGTTCAGAAATGGCTGAAATATCAATAAATATATCAGATCGTATGTATTTGGGACCCAAATAAATACGATAATTTTTGGAAAAATTTTAAAAATGCTTACACTTTTTCAAAGATTTTCAAAAGCGGTTTGTAAGTAGTTGTTGATGATCTCTCTATTTAATCATCATTTCAACAAAACATCGCATGCATACTTTTGTATGAAAAATGGTTGAAACCAATGCCTTATTAGAGAGCGCCCTCTTGTGTTTTAATGGCGCTTTTTGAATGATAACAGGCTTTTGACTTAGTCGTTTCTATTTTTGTATACCTTTCGAGCATGGTAGGGTTATAAATATTAGTTTGTAATGTTACTGTGCAGGTTTTGGTTACTATAGGTCAGCCTTACCAAAAGTAATTTTTCAAAGTAATTATAACATTGATGTATTATATTTTCTTCGGGGACCTTGCTCTTACAAGCCCAACTTCTTTAAGGTCTCCTCTTTCTTTCATGACTTGTTTAGAAGAACCCGTGTGGGTTGTATATTGACTAAATATTGCACTTCAAATTATGTTTATGCTGATTATTAAATTATTCTATGTACAAATGTATTTTGTGAAAATAAGAAATAAAATGAACCTTGAACTGTACTACCCCTTTAACCAGTGATATATCTCTTTTTACGAAAACTGATATTTCCATATGGTTTGTACACAAATCACGAAATTGAGCGATTTTCGGGCTGACTTGCATAGACAAAAGGTCAGGTGACTTTGTAACGGTAGGTCTGATTTTCGAAAATCTTGTTTTAAAAGATGCGCAAGACCCAAAAGAAAGATTTGATTTGAAGATATTTTATTCATAAGTCTACCGGCCGGGGGATGTTTTGACTTATTTTGAAAAATACACAAAAATGCTTATAGACAAGTTTGAAGAAATACAAATCAAAATAGGTTTTTAAATAGTTGTTGATGATATCTCTATTTAATCACTATTTTAACAAAACATCAAATTAATGCACAATTTTGTATGAAAAATGGCTAAAATCAATGAGTTTTTAGAGAGCGCCCTCTTGTGTTGTAACGGCTCGTTTGTAATGATAACAGGGTTTTTACTTAGTCGTTTGTAATTGTGTATATCTTTCTAGCATAGTGGAGTAATAACGATTAGTTTGTACCGTAATGGTGCAGGTTTTGGTTACTAAAGTTAAGTATTACCAAAACTCAACTATCCCTTTATTACTTAATTTATTTTGACATACAGTAACCATCTATATAAACCTTCAAGATCATAATTAAAATAATGTTAAATTTTAGAAACAGAAGTGTGAGAATAATCTAAAATTGTGTCATCTGCATAAAACTGTAATTGGCATCTTGTTAAAGATTTTGACACGGCATTAATGTATATAATAAACAGAAGAGGTCCTTATATAGAACATTGTGGTACACCAGACGATATATTACATTCATCTGATATTTCATTATTAACAATAGTCTTACAAACTCATCCAGTCGAATAACTACTCATCAAATTACAGACCAATTTAGACCAATACTTTTCAGTTTTCTGTACCCATATTTTACAATTCACGGTGTCAATAGCTTTTCTCAGATCAACCAATACTGCTCCATTGTATTCGCTTTCATCCATTGCATAACATCAATCGTAAGTGACAGTGTTGTGACAGTGGAATGGTCTAAAACATGATTGTACGGGAGTGAGTGCTTCATTCTTATGCAAATAAACCAGTATTTGGTGTTGGACTACTTTTTAAATTACTTTAGAAATGCAAGGCATTATTGATATAGGTTTAACATGCCAGACAAGTTCATCAGTTCGCATACCGTAATGTTCCATTGTTTTCTGGAGTGGCAATGAAGGCCGGTCGAATCGATCTTTAACGAGACCGGCTTAACGACGGACCGCGTTGTCCCCCCAATTTTGTTTCATAAGTGTATACATTATGTATGTTTCATCCATAGATTTTTATAGATTTCACTCTGACATACATGTATGTGAAATTTCTGTCTCAGATATGCACCAAATCGCCCAATTTCAAGCCAAACAGTGCAAAAGCTCCCTACTGTGGGAGAGGGACACCCCCTCCCACACCCTCTCCCGCTCGGTCGCTTCGCTCCCTCGCCGATGCCCCCCCCCCACTTTCGAGAAGCTGTTGACGCCCTTGCGTCCAACTGTACATGCACAACTAATATCATATACCAAGGTGAGAACGCAACGAGTGGAACAAGCCTTAGAGCAAAACGTAATACCAAGTGCCAAACGGTGTCTGTGTGATAGATCCTAATCAAACAATGCAAGGGAACTTCACCCAGTTGCTGCAGATCATTTGTTTCGACCAAACAATCAACAACTGCGGACTTGAATAATCTTGACTGGAACTGGTGGCATATTCAGCAGTTAGCATGTTCTGTATTTCTGTATACATCATTTCGGGGGAGCGGATTGTTAGGTTTCCCGCGGTCCTTTTGAAAGGAATTCTACTGAAGTTAGAGCTACCTGAGGGTGTTCCACGACAATGTTCTCTCCCAGTGGCCTAATGAGAAAAACGAATATATTCTTGGGGGGCAAAATTAAAAAATCTTCATCAATTCAAGGTAAAGCGTAATGGCAGGGTTGCCGAGCGTTGAGTCTGGGACTATGCGAGGCCTGCCAGGGGTGTCCCCCGTCCCACGGTAGGGAACTTTTGCTTTATTGGACTTGAAACTGCAATTTGGTTCATACCGAGGAAGGGATTCCGACTTGACGCCATTTACTATATGGGGCGGGGGAGGGGGTAAGTGCGTCATGATTCGACCGACTGGGGACAAAATTATATTTATTTAATGAAGAGAACATGATTATATAATATGCATCCTCCAAATCGCAAAGGGAAAAATAAATAAAATCATTGTACCACATGCCACATTATTGATGATACAAAAACATGATATACCAGGAAGACAAAACTAATTTTCCGAGGGAGTGAACCGACCGAGAGGGGGAGGAGGTTTGATGGAAAGTTGGTGCCCGACCTTGCACAGTAACCAAACAGGGAGCTTTTGCATTTTGTTACTTGAAATTATGCAATCTGGTGCATACCTAGGAAGGAATTTTGATTTGACATGCAGTTGAATCTGAGTTATCATGTCTCAAGAAATACACTTTTTAAATTCACTGAACAGGTATAGAATTAGAAGAAAAAAAGAAGAAGCCATGATTGAATTTATTTATTTATTGTTTTTGTTGGGGGGGGGGGGGGGGGCTAGCTCCGTTTCTACAACGCCCGTGTGAATTATCCAATCCAGTCTTGCATTTTTACAATCACCAAATTAATTGCATCTCTACTAGTTTTCATACCTTGGTAACGGTGCAACACCGTTCGATGATTACCAAAACATAAACATCTTATTTCGAACATCACTTCTTAACGAATAGATTTGTTGACGTTTTTAACCCACGGAAACTTACCTTCCAATATCTCGAAGGCAAGATCATAAAAGCCGTTTGCTAGTAGCTTGTCACTGAGTGGTTTGGTTTCACTGGATGTGCCAAAGAACATTCTCAATTTATTCACAGGCCCGCTAACGTCCGAGGCTTTCAGACCAAGTGCATCGCCGAAGAGACTTGTTTTCTTCGGGAGACAAATTGTCTGCAGGATGCTCTTGCAACTCGGTCAAAGTCTTCTTTCTGTGCTTGCCTGGATTCGAAGAATACCATACTAGATTTCATGCAAATGCTAAGAAGCGACATGGTTGCCGTCCTTTAAATTAATATATCAGAACAAACATCAGAACTATCTAAATGTAAAAACTTGAACTTTATAAACGGGATAGTTTTGCTTCAGTATTTTGCCCGTTTTAAATCATCATCTGTACATCCGCTGTTCATAATATCCTGATTTTGCAATTATTATAAAGGACAATATACAGTGAAGAAAGGCCTCTAGAAAGGCGTGATTATTGGCCTAACCTATACCAGCAAGGACTGTGTGTGACAGTGGGTGATTTCAAGTATGGTGTTGAGCTAGTGTTAGTGTATATTAAGCCATATTTGAAATCCCCCAATGTCACTGTATACCATCCTAACACGAAGTCATCTCTAAGGCCGGTGTTAGTGTTTAATAAGCACTATAACACCATCCCCAAACACCATACTTGAAATTACCCAATGTGTTTCATCCTGTGGACCACAGTGAGAAAACACTATGTGGACTATCACACATTGTTAACAGTCATCACACTGTGTTTGCAATGCGAAGATACAGTGAAGCACAGCTTAAACACACAACACTCGCTCATGGTGTTCATAATCGTCTCTGTTAACAATGTGCTCACAATGTTTTCACAGTGTAATGAGTGCCTGGACAAAACAAAAAACATACACATAACAAACGATGATGTCATGTAAATCACAAGTCCTCTACACAAATCTTAATACTAGTCCTCATCCGAATAGTAAACCTTTATAGTCCTGGGTCCTGACTCAAGCTCAAGTTCATTTAAATAGAGTCTAGAATCGAGTCCTAATGTAGTCCAGATCTTTTGATCTCAAACATTGTCAATTTACCTGAAAGAATGTCCAATGCGAGTTGACGATCTTTAAGCAAAACACACACTGCATCAGCTAGGGCTGTTCGATGGTTGTAGCCAGAGTTCGGTAGCATTTGCTTCCAAGCGACGAGGACCGATTTCAAGTTCTCCACATCCTCTGGATCGAAATCAATTGGCAACGATAGGTTTCCAACTCCGAGATGGTCCAGCAATTTCTTAATGTCAACGCGTTTTTCTTTCACGACCCTCGCCACCTCTATGATATCAGCTGAACCAACGACGTGACATCCTAAGGGAGAGGGTATACATACATGTGTATAATATGTGACCGTCATGACAGCGGTGTTGAAGTTTTAATTACGATCTATGAACAAATATATTGTATTACACGACTTTGGTTCAATTTATTCATATGCTGACTTGTACAAAAGTTATGCTTAATTATCCTAAATGCACATTAACCATTATAAACGTTGCTGTTGGTGTAACTACATAATGAACACTAAACATGCATTATGAATGATGCAAATATTCTAATCTTAGAAACTGAAACATATAAAATAATAAGAGCCCCCAGAGGCTGGATTTAAAAAACAACTGCAAATATTATGATATTTCATAACGGCCTTGGTCTTCGAAATTGTGGACTCGACCCTTAGTGATCAATACTTACCGAGAATAATGACCTTTGCTACTTCAGGGTACCCTTGCTCTTTTAGCCATTTGGCAATGAAGATTTTCGGATGATTTTTTATTGGGCCTTGTTGTTGTGAATATTTTATCAGAATAGCGTACGTTCCTTTCTCCATACTACCGGCTATGATATCATGCAGGTAGACATTGATTGGCTTGCTCTCATTCATTAGTTCTTCACTAAAATGCTGCAAATCATCCATGACAATCCTCCGCGCAACATCTACAAGTTCAACGGAACAGATCACCCTTTCTTGCAATATAGGCAACATGGAAGCTGAAAGTGTATCATACATTCAACATGAGTCGTAATTTTGTTTAGAGTTATATTCAATTCAATTATTTCAGAATGAAAGTTTTCTATCCACACCCTTGAATGCAAAATTATAACGATAGTTCAAAATGTTCATAAAAATGTGAACTGGTCTCATTTATGAAACGTAAAACTGATAGGAATTAACTACAACATTTAAGGAAAGAATAGGCACAAGAATAGTGAAATGAGACTTATTAGCATCGACTGTGTCAAATACAGCGCAAAACACACTGTACAAGTATTATGTTTATGCAAGGAAGTATTACATTAAAGGGATAGTTGAGTTTTGGTAGAGAGGGCGCTAGACTACTTATTTTTTTGTGAGGTAATGAAAAACTGAGTGTAAAATTTGAAAGAGCATAATATTTAAGTAATAAAATCATCTTTGTTTGATCAAAATCGGTTCAGAGACGGCTGAAATATCCATAAATATAACAATTTGTAATAAACCTGGGGCCCCAGGTTTATTAGAGAATTTTGAACCAGTCGTTACAAATATTTAAAAACTGCTTCCTCTTTTCAAAAAGTTACAAAATAGGTATTTAAATAGTTGTTGGTTATTTCTCTATCTAATCACTATTTCAGCAAAGCATCACATGCACAATATTTTATTCAAAATAGTTGAAACCGATGAGTGTTTAGAGAGCGCCCTCTTACGTTTTAACGGCTCTTTTTGAATGATAACATGATCTTTACTACGTCATTTGTAATTTTGTGTTCCTTTCTAGTTATAACTATTAGTTTGTAATGTAATTATGCAGGTTTTGGTTACTAAAATTCAGTTTCACCAAAACTGTACTCTCCTTACCAGAACTCAACTATCCCTTTAAAGGGGTAGTTTAGTTTTGGTAGAGAGGGCGCTGCTCATCACAATTTGTTTGTGAGGTAATGAAAAACTGAGTGTCGAATTTGAGAGAACATGCAATTTTAATGGCAGAATAAACTTTATTTGGTCAAAATCGACCCAGAAACGGCTGAAATATCAATAAATATATCTGATCTTATAATTATTTGGGGCCCAAATAATTAGATGATTTTTGAAAAAAATAAAAAAATGCTTGCACTTTTTCAAAAATTTTCAAAAGCGTTTTTTAAATAGTTGTTGATGATCTCTCTATTTAATCATTATATCAATAAAACATCACATGCATAATTTTGTATGAAAAATGGTTGAAACCAATGCCTTTTTAAAAAGCGCCCTCTTGTGTTTAAATGGCTCTTTTTAAAATGATAACAGGCTTTTTACTTAGTTGTTTGTAATTTTGTATACCTTTCGAGCATGGTGGAGTTATAACTATCAGTTTATAATGTTGCTGTGCAGGTTTTGGCTACTAAAGTTCAGCCTTACCAAAACTAAACTACCCCTTTAAACTATACTTGCAACAATATTCGCGGGACAGGATTTTAATGAAATATATAAATATTGAATTCTTTTTATAATGATCGACTGCAAATTCTTATCAAAATTGGACAAGTATCATTAATAAAAGAATGCATTGTTGAACATCATGTAGAAATGAGCAACAGGTGCAAAAAACAGCTAGAATTGCTCAGTTAATGATAAAAGCATGACATTTGGCACAATTATACTTGAGCCTATACTGAATATTTTCAAAAGTGGAGCCAATGGATACAGCATGTTTTTTTAGCAACGGTTGCTAAGAAACATATTGACAAGTTACATCACAAATCTGGTGGAATTACTTTGATTAAATCAATTTAATATATGTTTATGAACATCAAATACCGACTTAAAGGGAAAGTTGAGTTTTGGAAAGAGAGTACAGTTTGGGTCAAATTGAATTTTAGAAACCAAAACCTGCACCATTTCATTACAAACTAACAATTATAACTCCGCCATGCTCGAACGGAATACAAAAATACAAATGACTATTTAAAGCCTTTTATCATTAAACAGGAGCCGTTACAACTCAATAGGGCGTTCTCTAAAAAATCATTGGTTTCAACCATTTAAAACAAAATATTGTGCATGTTATGTTTGGTTCAAAAAGTGATTAGATAGAGAGATACTCAACAACTATTTAAAAACCTCTTTTGTACATTTTTGAAAAAAGGAAGCATTTACAAAATTTGTTTAATGTTTATGGATATTTCAGCCATTTCTGAACCGATTTTGATCAAATAAAGTTTATTCTGTAATTACATTTGTATACTCTTTCCAATTTGAAACTCAGTTTTTCATTATATCAAACAAAATTATTTTATGTAGCGCACTCTATACCAAAACTCAACTATCTCTTTAATTACAATACAGGGTCTGCAGACCCTGAATTGTACGGTGACAGCGACAATTCGACTGAAATGTTTCCAAGTTCTAATCTTTGTCTTTAACTGTTGACTTTTGACTTGCAAAAGTGTACAATGTCTTGAATGCAATAGTTAAGCCCCACTGATAACAACTTGTTTGATCTACCAGCTACCAGTATAAGCCCTAATTGTAACTGCACTAAGTGTTGTATTTGAGATTACAATCTTACCGAAATTGCCCTTAGCCATGGTAGAAAGTATTTTTTGTATACAGTTTCTTGGTGTGTTTTCTATTTTGTGTCCGCCATAGCGATCCCAGAAGTTTGATGATTTTGCCTTTTTTGCGGACACGTATCTGCCATCAACTTGTTCAATCAGAGACTGCTGGCGAAGTTTGTCCATCACTTCATCTTCTCCAAGTCGTTCGATTCTTTGAATTTCCTCATCCGTGACGTCATAGGCTGGGAGGAAGGAAGTTACATAACAATTACACAATATCCTCGGAGAATATTAATGTTTTTAATTTCTTTTATCTTCGTTGGAATCTTTAATTATCTATTGCAACTTTATTTACTGCCTTACTTATTCAAATGATTATTCCTCTGAATACAAACAAATAAAAAAATCGGCATAATTATGTCGCTTATGTCAGTCCTTTGTTATGTATAGACTAATATGCTTTTACGATGGTAAAAATCAAAACATTCGGTTTTAATGATTTGATAAGAATTTGTATCGGCCTGACTATATACAATGATATATGATACTTTAATTCCGCTCCAATAATAATAATTGTAGAGTGCTCATTTACTGATTTGGTATAAATATCTATCCTTTTTTTTTTTACTGCATTCACTTGTAAATGGACGCCACGTGCATGTGACGTGTAATTTACTCAATAAATGAAGTGCTTTTACAAGTGTGATTTACAAGGTTTAATTGATTCAACTTGTGTTTTTACTTATATCTAATAATGATATTACAATGTTAGAAGAATGTAGTCACCTATTTCAACTTCTCCTGCGGACGTCTCATCTATTGCACTGCAGGTAGGCATGGTAGGTGTTGTTACCTGGATACGTGCATACACTTGCGGCTTGACGAAGACACCTTTAGGTATAATGTGTATACTTTCGGATGAAGTGTAATGTGTGGACAAATATTTTAAAAATACATATTACGGTTGTCACAATTATCACAATACGAAAATTATCATTTAGACAAATAAGAAGAATATCACGAAATATTCAACTGTACAGAGTGTATAAAAAAGGTAAATCAAAGTTCAAAGGTCAATTATTTCAAAATTATATATGGTCACTTCGCAAATGCGATATGGATGTAAAGAATAATGTGTCAGCTATAAATTTATACCTTTACTGAATTAACAATGTCACGCATCGCTGAGTTCTTTGTTGTTGAAGATGACAGGTGCGAAACCCACCTTTTGCAAGTTTTGGCTAATTAATAGATTCCTGAAATGAGTGGTGCCACGTTTGGAATTTGTTTTTATTTTTGGGATAAAACATCAACTTCGTGTCGATTGCAGCCCTGCACATCATCCAGGCACCGAGGATATGTACACACCTTGTTCTTCAAATTTCTCAAAAGGAAGAAGTAAAACAAAATTAAATCAGAGGAACTTGGTGGCCATTCCACCTCATTTTTTTTTTTATAGCAATAACCCTTTCCCCACAGAGCTCCCCTAGTCCATCTCTGACAGCGACAAGGCGATGGGCTTGGGCACTGTCCTGAATCTGTTTAAATACTCCTCGCACCTGTCGCCTAATGTGTTCCTCCAAGTGAGGTATCGTCTGAAGGTGCATACTCCCAGTTAATGTTAATTCCGTTGAAGAAAAATGGCCCCATCACTTGACCTTCCTCAAAGTTGCTGATCAAGCTGTCCACTTTTTACGATTGATATTGACATCATAATTTGATGCTGGTGGAAGGCAGTCCAGCGCATATCCATGTTCAATTAAAATCTACTTAATCATGCATGATATCATTGAATGTATTCAGCTTAACGATTCAGTAACTCGCAACCCCAACAAAATGGTTCAAATTGATGTTTTCATTGAATAGTCTAGGCGACAGGTGCCAAAAACAGCTAGAATTGCTCAGTTAATGATAAAAGCATGACATTTGGCACAATTATACTTGAGCCTATACTGAATATTTTCAAAAGTGGAGCCAATGGATACAGCATGTTTCTTAGCAACGGTTGCTAAGAAACATATTGACCCTAGCAACGAGCCATTAAAGCATATTGACCTCAGATTTGGATGCTGGTGGAAGGCAGGCCAGCGCATATCCATGTTCAATTAAAATATACTTAATCATGCATGATATCATTGAATGTATTCAGCTTAACGATTCAGTAACACGCAACCCCAACAAAAATGGTTCAAATTGATGTGTGTGGCACCAATATTTTACTTTCAAGCTTTCATTCATTAGCCCAAACTTGCACCAAGTGGGTTTTGCGCTTGTCGTCTTCAATCACAGATAGAGCGATGCGTGCCATTGCTGATTCAGAAAAGGTGTCAAATTAAAGCTGATTAACTACTCTTTACATCTAAGCCTGATTAAAATTGTAGAATGTATCATTTAAAAATGATTGACCATTAAACTTCGATTCATTTTTTTTTATCCACTCTGTATATTCGCTTTAATATTGAGGACGATGTGGATAAGCATGCAGGCATAACGGTTGCCGAAAGTAAACAAAATCATCTGAACATTACGGAGCTGAAGTAAAAGGCCTGTTTCATTTGTTAGGATAATGTATGCAGTATGTGTGTCTGTTTAGAATGTCAGATGAAGATTTAGTTTGCCTCACTTGAATGACTAAAAAAACTGAAATATATTGACGTGAAGGCTCCTTCACATATGCCATTCAACTATTTCTTTCATACCATCTCATAATGTGAATATTAATTTCACTTCTTTGTGTGATACCACAGACTCAAGCACAGCAAAAAAACATAAAATAACTAACTATATAATAGTAACTGTTGACTGTTATGACAAAAGAACTTGTCATTGCAACAATAATTTACCATTTGAATCTGAACGTCCGCTCTTTGCTCCAGCATCTCTTAGTTTGCACCTGATGTCGTAGTTACTGCACTTTTGCGTTGCGATCCAATCTCGCAGCAACCCAATGGTGTCGAACAGATACTCCTGATTCTCTCGATTCCTCTGCTGTATCTCTTTACTGGACAAGCCAGCAGCTTTGCCTAACTTGGAGCAATGTCTCCCGGATATCTCCAGAGCGAATTCATCCAGATCCTTCGTGGATAGTCTCTTGTTATCGTCACTTACTTAATGGAATACACGAACAAACAGAATGAACATTTATTTCCTACAGATTAACTCTATACTTATCAATATATTATATGGAATTTTTCGTTTAAAAGTGCTCTGAACGTCAGTTTCCCATGCTAATGGGTATTTAATGTGATTTATGATGTAGTGCTTATAGTGCCTTCTTATTAACATGTGCTACCCTGAGCCATAGTACCAAACTACAGATGTATGTTTTCTTGCCTGGATTATACATGAATTAATTTTACAGACATGTATATGATGTTAACCCCGGCGGTGTCACTTCCTATTCAAACAGTCAGGACCACTTTCGCTATTCCACTATCGTGAAAATAGCGGTTTCCCACTATTCTCCAATCAATGCCGCTAGATGGCGCATATATCGTGGCGATAGTGCCATGCGATACTATCGGTGATCGAAACAAAATAGAATTTTGTACAGCCGTTTTTTATTATGCAGCTTTGTGTCCGCCATTCTCGCCTTCCGCGTGCTAAGTGTATCTTGTCGTTCTCTTATCATGCCGAGCTATACGCCTCTCTCACACGCTCCCTCCTTTTCTCTCGTTATTTCGCACCGTAACAGTTCGTACGGCACCAAACACCTGTCGCGTAGGTCTATGCGCGAATCAACCGTTTATTTGAAAAACGAACCCGCATAATCGAGCAAGATTTTCTTTAAATGTTCTGGCCAGATCATTTAGACAAACTACACACCATTAGTTTAATTATCAAGGATGCTACACATTTATTATTTAGATGATCTGTCCAGAACATTGGGCGAAAATAAATGTAATTTAATTGAATGTAGTCGTTGCACAAATATCCCCATTGCCACAACACGTGGAACCGAAGATGACGCAATACTGCGTATCACGTGATAATCGCGGAATAGCGCTTTTCCGCTATTTTGGCCGATAGTGGAAAAGCGAAAGTGGTCCTGACTGTCAAAGGTATGACATGATCGTTCTAGAGGTGAAATATTGGGGGCGTTTCGCATACATTTCCAGTAAATTATACGCCCTTTTTATCACATAATCGAGTACAAAAGAATTGGCATTACAAATTTACCCCCTTTTTCGCGAAATTGCGATGCGATCATGCAAATGTGAAGTGTCACCACCGTATGTTATGGTACACAGTCAATACAAATTGCACTTGTGCACATCCGACACCAGAGCAGGCTCGTCGCCCAATATGTAACTCTGTGATATGGTTTTGTAGTTTTCAAATTGGTTCTCACTTTCGAGTTAATATGTCTCGAAGTAACCAAATAAAATTACTTGATCAGACTTACTTAAAAAGAAACTGTGTGCGACATCATGGAATTTCGCCCCTTCAAGAGCAAGGCACATTTCGACTTTCGGATTTATCTTTGTTGCACTCGAATTGACCTCTTCAGTCGTCGTATTATAGCGGACAGTAGGGACTTTAGTCGGCACATCTGTATCATCAGAAGCAGATGTAGCATTTCGCTCATGCATACTTCTCCATTCCTTCAACATCTCAAAATCTTCTTTGATGAGATCATTATCTTGGTTCTCATTCGCAGTACCCTTTTTACAACCAGCCCCTTCCGAAGCTGGCGTTTCACCATGCTGGACAGGGTCGGCTCTACCAGCTGGTATATCATGTAATGACAACATTGTTAGCTCTTTACTGAACGTCTTCCCATGTCCATGGACAGCCCAGCAAATGTGCTTCAAGTCGTCATCGGATAGAGTGTCTGAAGTGTCTTCCCGGCATCCTGGAGACACAGACAAACATATAATCTATATTATACATTATTTATTAGATAGTTATTCACGTCGAGTTGTGATGGCTTCAAGTCATGTTGGGCAATACAACTAACTTACAATTTGATTTGCTTTCAGCAACTAGCTTATTCATGTTTAACTAAGATATAAACTGAATAGGTAAATCGAACGAATCAAGCTAAGCTTTCGGATCTCGATAAGGATCTGCTAGGACTGTCCAAAAGCTAGTATCAATGTATTTGACTAATATTTCATATCTTTTATAGCCTTTGGTTGCGAAAAAGTTTATATCTTCAGTTCTTTTTTTCTATTATAGATTATATGGTAAAAGAATAGTGAAGTGTGTATCTTGCATGGAAATCCCGGACAAATATTAAACTCCTCCTTGAAATATGTATGTCGAGTACCTCGAAGTAGGTCAACCTTCTCTCCAAGACCAGCTTTCTGCAACGCCTCGAATAATGTGCGTCCCTGCTCAGTCCCAGATGCTTCCATATCTCGTTTCCATGCACATACCATGTGGTAATTGCAAAGCTCTGTGCTGTTGCATTGAAAGGCGAACCTGCTATCAGTGTTTGAAACCTTCTTTTCAGAAACATCTTTGGGGGAGCTGAGAACATTCATCATTTCTGAAAATTTCGACTCGAACGTTTCATCCGTCCCTGATTTTACCAGCATCCATAGTTCAACATAAGAAATGGGACCTGTGTAACACATATAACAAAGAGAAAGTACAATTTACACGCTCTTTCTGATCCGAGTTCTGCAACATAATAATATTTGTCGAATTGTTGTTGACTGGCTGCGATATAGTATGCAGAATGGCAGTATGGCATTTACAACCATTGGAAATGTTTTATAGAACGGGGCTCAGACTCGGATCCCCTTTTTCCAATTGTTGTGCATCATTGAATTTACAATTTGCTCCTACTATTGCAAACAATATGCAGTATATAATGCTCCATGCTAATGTTTTTTGACACAGTACATTACAATAATTAGACATTCACAACAATTGGACTAGATTAATCATAAAATGGAACTTGGATGATTACTAACCATTCTATTTTAATTATTATGATGCTCATTTAGATTGAAGACATTGTAAACAAACAAACTAAAACAAAAATCGTACTGGGCAACACGTACAATTTTGACAAATTTGATAAGGTATTGCGTGGTTTATAGCTGCAAGGTGTAGTAGGCTTACTTTGGTACTTGTTGTGTTGTATTAGTCGCACCACAGAGCTATTATATACTGGAGTCACAATAGATTACAATTCTTTACTAGATGTTCGATGCCGCCACGGTCAACTATGCAGTGAATGTGCTCATTTGAATTGGACCTGAATCTTACATGCAGGTGGAAAAACAATGACGTTTCGATTGATTTCACACGCATTGGCACATTTCAAAGAGAGGTGTGCTTTGTTATTATAATTAGTTTTCGCAAACCCAAACTCTACTTATTCGAGTGTTTCTCAATTATAGATAGCACATGCGCGCGAAATACACAAATGTGGGGAAATGGAAATATCATAATGAAAATTAACGCAGTGGCGGTGCCTGCCACTATTGCGACATGACTTATCAACTAGAGTGATATCTCAAGAGTATTATGTGTTAATGTCAATTGTCGGAAATGATCGGAAAGTGGAGGAATCTTGTTCCAAAGAATCATATTAATTCAAGAATTATCTTGATTTTTCCCCAATTCATGCAGGTAATGATTATAATTTCATCTTCATTCGTCAACACGTCTATCAATTCTACCAATAAACATATAATAGTCACAAATGAAGGAACATTAGTTGAATACTATTGAAATTTCTAAATCTTCAGCATGTAATTAGCTAGTCGTTGGCTTCACTTGGCGGCATCGAAGATCGAACTTAAAATAAACCGCAAAGCCCCACTTCTCCTTTTGTTTGCCTGTAGAATATAGACAGGTGTTTTAATCAATTAGTGACAGTTGTGACTCCATCCATTGTAACTCCTTGGTCGCACTTAAGATTATTCGTAAGTACGTCTTAATATATGGTCATACATAAAGGTATATGACCATTAACATTTTTGGGTGACCAACGACGTTAGTTGTGTACTTACATTTGAAATTGAAAATGGGATGCAATGACATTTAATTACCAAGCAACAATACCGTTTATAATAATCGTAAATCAAAATTTGATAATTACAATTCATATGATTTTATTGTTGGTAAAAAGAACCAGCAATAGGGAAGCATGCTAGTCGAGGCCATTCCTTAATACAATTGTTACAACAAGATTTCAAATATTGTTGTAGCAATTTACAACGTATTTACAATATCTACAAACGGGATTATTCAAATATAATATTTACAGGGTCTTAAGCAGAATCATTCTCTACGAGATATCTTTTAATGATCTTCGGAAACGAGGAAACGAGGGTTTATATCTTTTAAATAATCAGGAATCCCTCTCCAAATTATGCTACCTGTATATGATATGAATGGTTTACCAATTTCAGTTTTTAATTTTGCTGGCTTATAATTTTTGACTTTGTTTAAACCTAGTATCATGGCAATGCTCAATTCTAAAACAATAATCAATAACACTATGAGGCAAATTATGATGTAATATGTCATACATCCAAATCCAATCCAAAATTTGTATAATTTAACATAAATTATCTAGAAATGGTAAATTACGAAATAAAGGATTAGAATGTTTCCTAGGCCCTAAATGACTGGTACGTACATCCCCATACTACAAGACCTTAACCTATATGCATCACTGCAAAAATAATGATATATCAACATTGTATCGCATCAGAGTAGTGATTATTTAATAAAGTTTTAATTATGTAGATAGTTTTGACCAACTTGTTCTGAGATGTTTTCAGTGGATTTCCCAATCTCTAACTCGGTTCGAAAACCCCATACGACTTAATATATATATACGTACGTTCGTTCACCATAGCAAATGAGAATGATAACACATATTTTTTCACTGACCTATGTATTCCGGTTCTTTCTCTGAAACGGCCGAGTAGCTCTGGCGTGCCTGGCGACGTCTACGGCAACAAAACCCTAATGGATGAAATAGCAAATTTAACCCCAAATTTAAAAAGTAACCCCAAAACCAAAGCAATATCCTAATTCATGACACTAAATCGCTTAGACATGTACAAATAAAGAACCCCCAAAATACTTCATTTGTAATTCCTGTGATCTGATATCCCTACTGAGTAATTAGTGAACTAAACCTGTGTTGGCATTATGTGCCTAGAAAAAAAGTAATTGGAATGATACTCAGGATTATCCCGGGATATTTTGTTATTAAATTGTAAACGTCACAACAGCAAAGATAATAACGAATACACACAAACATGGTTGCATTCGTATATGGTATTAAGTGACATGACACAACCAACAAAGTGAGATTGGTAACAAAATTACTAGATCACATTAATCGTTACGAGGCTTAACACTATTTTGCAGGAGTCCTATTATTTCACATCATATGCAATGACGTCACTGAGTTCATATTTCATG
>JBAMJV010013804.1:0-29486 GCA_037951105.1 Echinarachnius parma | reverse complement strand
TACTACTTACTAATACTACTACTACTACTACTACTACTACTACTACTACTACTACTACTACTACTAGCTACTACTTCCACTTTTACTACTATTGGGAGATATTTAGGAGGGGAAGGGATAAAGACAGTATGATATAAAACAACGTGAAATAAAATAGAAGGTTAAATAGGTATGCAATAGGAGAGAAGGTTAGCATTAATTATGAGTCGAACAGAACAGTAATATGATACTTTACAACTCCATGTTGTAGCATGGATGTGCACATATATTAACAACTAACCGATGTACATGGTCAAAACACAAGTTATATGTATATTTTATTAACAACAAAATATTGCAACGTTCTATTAATTGATTTAAACTAGTAATTGTTTCAGCAAACATATTCTACTGTGTGAGTGACTTTTCAAGGAATCAGCAACAGTACACTATTTGAAATTGGTTTCTTATTAATACAAATCTTGACTAAATGAGAGTTACTTATCCAGAATATTGAATAAAAAGGATAATTATGCTCCAAACATTGTCTATACTATGATTTAGTTCAATAAGTAAGAATATTGAATGCAATATAAACCGAACACAAACGGTAATTACCCCCTAAACAACATCTCATAATTTCATAACCAAGAAATCGTTTCACGATTTTGTTTCGCCAAAAAAATGTATGTGGTTGTTAGGAAAACATTAGAGGTAACCATAGTCCATGGTTGAGTAAGCACACATTTAAGAGAAAATAGTCATATTTCAAATGCGCCAAATTGGTTATATCATTGCAATTGTGTTTAGTATTGAGACACTTCTAATTGCACAGTTTTATAATTGCAATAAATGCATGCAACCAATTGTGCCATTAAAAAATTGAGGGAAATTTCAATCGGCATTGTCTCATAAGCCATAATTAATGCATGCAGCCATATGTACTGTTTAACAACTATGTACTCATGCGCAAGTTCTTGTGTCTTATGAAAGTGGGGTTATGTCGTATTTCATCTGTGCTCATGCAGCATTGAGCGCCACTCTCGCAAAACCGATTTCGGCCAAAAATAGCGCTAAACCACTATTCAGTGATTATCACGTGATATGCAGTGTAATTTTGTACGTGTCATGTTCGTCTCCTAGTGTTGTGGCAATGGGGATATACATGTACGTGAGTAAATGTGTAACATCCTTGTTAATTGAACAAATGGTGAGTAGTTTTTCTGAATGATCTGGCCTGAACATTTTAAGAAAATATTGCTATATTACGTAGGTTCGTTTTTCAAATGAACAGTTGATTCGTGCATAGACTTACGCGACAATTGTTTGATGTCGTACGAACTGGTACGGTAAGAAATAACGAGATAAATGGAAAAGGCGTGTGAGAGCGGCCTATAGCTCGGCAACATAAGAGAACGGAAAAGGCAAGAATGGCGGACACAAAGCTGCATATTATCTGAAAACGGCTGTATACAATTATATTTTTGTTCGATCACCGAACGGATAGTATCTTCTATTGCATGGCAGTATTTATTTGTTTATTTATTTATTTTGGTATACATTTCAAACCGATCAGCAGCAATGCTGAAATGATCATTGTACCTTGAACATCAACACATACATAGTATAAATAATACAATATATAGCAATTGTTACATTCGAATTCAAATGAATTGGAACATTAATGTTAAGTACAAAATTTACAGAAGTAAATCACTATAAGCTACACTACACAAAGAAAAAATATCAAATCATTGTGCATAATTGCTAATCAATCACATATACAACAATGAATTGTACACAGTAATTCATAACTATATAAGTGATATGAAGTAATTCATAATTGGAACTGTTCTAAATTAATAATTACCAGACAATTCATTAATTACAATATATTTGTCATAAAGTAACTATACCTATCACCTGAATACCTATTGTGAAATCATTATTATATGAGAGCAAGACTATTCTAGTCATATTGATATTTCAATTGAAATTAATAAGCCTAATTTAAAAATGAATAATTATGTACGTATTGCAAGTTTAATATCAATATTTTACCAAAATTCAAGGCCGATGCTCTTTCGTTGTGCAATTTTAATACATTGGAAGCAAGAAGAAAATAACTTTGTGAACAGTTATCGCCACTATTTATGCGCCATCTAGCGACACTGATTATAGAATAGTGGGAAACCGCTATTTTTACGATAGTGGAAAATCAAAAGTGGTCCATGACGTCATAAATATTTTTTACGCAAAATGTTCATAACAACTGTACAAATTTTGTAGTGACATTAAAGCTTGTGATGATTATTAGTTATACAAAGTATAAGCATTTGTTTAGAGGGGTAGTAACTTTTTGTATTCGGTTTATAAGTCCAACATGTGTTGATCATTATTGAGCAACATTAATTCCAGAGACTAGATTTGTATAATCAGGAAAAACAAAATTAATGAGGACTAAATATTAAAGTGAATATTATTTATAGATAGCTATGTTAGATAGAGGCACCTGATATATGAAGCTAATATTACAGGAGCATGACCAAGACCACGTTCCATGAAGTTACTAGTTCAAAGACCCAACACAGCAATAAACTATACACCCTTAAAAGGTTCAGTTATTCCGAAGGTTCGTTATTCCGAAGGTTCGTTATAACGAACCTTCGGAATAACGAACCTTCGGAATAACGAACCTTCGGAATAACTGAACCTTTTAAGGGTGTATAGTTTATTGCTGTGTTGGGTCTTTGAACTAGTAACTTCATGGAACGTGGTCTTGGTCATGCTCCTGTTCGTTATTCCGAAGGTTCGCTATTCCTAAAACGAAATGGGGTTCGTTTTTAGGAAGGTTCGTTTATCCGAAAACAAAATCGGGTTCGTTATTCCGAAGGTTCGTTATTCCGAAGGTTCATTAGTCCAAAAATAAAATAGGGTTCGTTAATCCGAAAATTAAATCGGGTTTGTTATTGTACTATAATTTGTGTTTTGTTTATTTAATGTAGAGCCTGCATTAAGCATACCCCTCCCCCTTTCCCTCCCTTGGCCAGACCATTCAAACATTTAATTAGGTGGGATGTACATCATACAGACCACCTCATAATTTCGTTAGAATTGCCTTTATTTATTAGGTGGGCTGTACATCATACAGACCACCTCATAATTTCGTTAGAATTGCCTTTATTAGGTGGGCTGTACATCATACAGACCACCTCATAATTTCGTTAGAATTGCCTTTATTAGGTGGGCTGTACATCATACAGACCACCTCATAATTTCGTTAGAATTGCCTTTATTTATTTATTTATTTATTTATTATTCTTTATTTTTCTTATTTCCAATCACTTTTTTGTTAGCAAGATAACTTGAAAATGGCTCAATCAAGTGCCTTGAAATTTGGCACACATATATATAGGCATATGGACAAAGCCAAATAAGGTTTTGAACCCTGACCTTGACTGATGACGTCATCTAGGCGCCATTTTGTAAAATTTTCTGAATATCTTCTCATGATCATATCTTCATAACGAAAAGTTGTTTCTCATTCATATTTATCATGATCAAGGTCAATATCCGTCCGGTCAATTTCAGGTCAAAAAACGCGCGCGCATGCGTACGTGCGCGCGTCAGCGCGCGCGCAAAATTTTAAAATGTTCAAAATCGTCGCAAATTCATTTTGGATACGTTTTAGGCCATTTTAAGCATTTTATGAAAAAACGCGCACACGCGCATGCGCGCGCGTTTTCGCGCGTACTGGCATTTTGCAACATAGAATCGCCGAATTTTCTCTGTTATCATATTTAGCCCATCTTTCCAAGCATTTTGATACCTTGTTCACCTTTTTCTGACTAGTAAAAACGCAATGAGCTTCCGTTCAAGAAACATGTCCGTGCGCGCGAGCTCTTGTAATACATAGCATATATGGGCAAAAACATGCCTATACAAAATTCATTGTAACTCTTCAGAATGGATGGGAACTCCCAAGTTTTTTTTCATATTTGGATAGATTATGAGTCGGAGATATGATTTCATGTCTCATTTGACCCTCAATTAACTCATGGCGTCATCATAATGGCCTCCGAACTCAAAATTTCAATTTGCATATTATGACGTCAGCATATTTTTAGAAAATTTATTGTATCTCTGTAAATATTGATCGATTTTCTTCCAAATTTTGATATGTTCTATCTGAGACAATTCTCTACAAATGTGATGATCACGATTTTTCATTTTGACAAAGGCATCATGGCGTATTTTTGCGATTTAAGGAGGCATGTCACTTTTTACACATTGCGTGTATTCTCTATGGGACATGACTTTTTTTCAAAACTGGATTCTACATTCCCGTCTTTCGCGACCAATATCTTCTTCGTTTTAGCTTCGTTTACGCTGAACTTCGAGTATGTTGTAGCTGAGACAATAAGCTATCTCAAATGAGCCCTTGATTATGTCTTTAATTTTAGTTCGACCAGCCCACCTATACTTGTTCTAAACAAGTATTACAATTCTAGTTATTATTATTATTCTTTATTTTTCTTATTTCCAATCACTTTTTTGTTAGCAAGATAACTTGAAAATGGCTCAATCAAGTGCCTTGAAATTTGGCACACATATATATAGGCATATGGACAAAGCAAAATAAGGTTTTGAACCCTGACCTTGACTGATGACGTCATCTAGGCGCCATTTTGTAAAATTTTCTGAATATCTTCTCATGATCATATCTTCATAACGAAAAGTTGTTTCTCATTCATATTTATCATGATCAAGGTCAATATCCGTCCGGTCAATTTCAGGTCAAAAAACGCGCGCGCATGCGTACGTGCGCGCGTCAGCGCGCGCGCAAAATTTTAAAATGTTCAAAATCGTCGCAAATTCATTTTGGATACGTTTTAGGCCATTTTAAGCATTTTACGAAAAAACGCGCACACGCGCATGCGCGCGCGTTTTCGCGCGTACTGGCATTTTGCAACATAGAATCGCCGAATTTTCTCTGTTATCATATTTAGCCCATCTTTCCAAGCATTTTGATACCTTGTTCACCTTTTTCTGACTAGTAAAAACGCAATGAGCTTCCGTTCAAGAAACATGTCCGTGCGCGCGAGCTCTTGTAATACATAGCATATATGGGCAAAAACATGCCTATACAAAATTCATTGTAACTCTTCAGAATGGATGGGAACTCCCAAGTTTTTTTTTCATATTTGGATAGATTATGAGTCGGAGATATGATTTCATGTCTCATTTGACCCTCAATTAACTCATGGCGTCATCATAATGGCCTCCGAACTCAAAATTTCAATTTGCATATTATGACGTCAGCATATTTTTGGAAAATTGATTGTATCTCTGTAAATGTTGATCGATTTTCTTCCAAATTTTGATATGTTCTAGCTCAGACAATTTTCTACAAATGTAATAACCACGATTTTTCATTTTGACAAAGGCATCATGGCGTATTTTTGCGATTTAAGGAGGCATGTCATTTTTTAACATTTTGCGTGTATTCTCTATGGGACATGACTTTTTTTCAAAACTGGATTCTACATTCCCGTCTTTCGCGACCAATATCTTCTTCGTTTTAGCTTCGTTTACGCTGAACTTCGAGTATGTTGTAGCAGAGACAATAAGCTATCTCAAATGAGCCCTTGATTATGTCTTTAATTTTAGTTCGACCAGCCCACCTATACTTGTTCTAAACAAGTATTACAATTCTAGTTTATTATTAGGTGGGCTGTACATCATACAGACCACCTCATAATTTCGTTAGAATTGCCTTTATTTATTTATTATTCTTTATTTTTCTTATTTCCAATCACTTTTTTGTTAGCAAGATAACTTGAAAATGGCTCAATCAAGTGCCTTGAAATTTGGCACACATATATATAGGCATATGGACAAAGCAAAATAAGGTTTTGAACCCTGACCTTGACTGATGACGTCATCTAGGCGCCATTTTGTAAAATTTTCTGAATATCTTCTCATGATCATATCTTCATAACGAAAAGTTGTTTCTCATTCATATTTATCATGATCAAGGTCAATATCCGTCCGGTCAATTTCAGGTCAAAAAACGCGCGCGCATGCGTACGTGCGCGCGTCAGCGCGCGCGCAAAATTTTAAAATGTTCAAAATCGTCGCAAATTCATTTTGGATACGTTTTAGGCCATTTTAAGCATTTTACGAAAAAACGCGCACACGCGCATGCGCGCGCGTTTTCGCGCGTACTGGCATTTTGCAACATAGAATCGCCGAATTTTCTCTGTTATCATATTTAGCCCATCTTTCCAAGCATTTTGATACCTTGTTCACCTTTTTCTGACTAGTAAAAACGCAATGAGCTTCCGTTCAAGAAACATGTCCGTGCGCGCGAGCTCTTGTAATACATAGCATATATGGGCAAAAACATGCCTATACAAAATTCATTGTAACTCTTCAGAATGGATGGGAACTCCCAAGTTTTTTTTCATATTTGGATAGATTATGAGTCGGAGATATGATTTCATGTCTCATTTGATCCTCAATTAACTCATGGCGTCATCATAATGGCCTCCGAACTCAAAATTTCAATTTGCATATTATGACGTCAGCATATCTTTGGAAAATTTATTGTATCTCTGTAAATATTGATCGATTTTCTTCCAAATTTTGAGTTGTTCTAGCTGAGACAATTCTCTACAAATGTAATAACCACGATTTTTCATTTTGACAAAGGCATCATGGCGTATTTTTGCGATTTAAGGAGGCATGTCATTTTTTAACATTTTGCGTGTATTCTCTATGGGACATGACTTTTTTTCAAAACTGGATTCTACATTCCCGTCTTTCGCGACCAATATCTTCTTCGTTTTAGCTTCGTTTACGCTGAACTTCGAGTATGTTGTAGCTGAGACAATAAGCTATCTCAAATGAGCCCTTGATTATGTCTTTAATTTTAGTTCGACCAGCCCACCTATACTTGTTCTAAACAAGTATTACAATTCTAGTTATTATTAGGTGGGCTGTACATCATACAGACCACCTCATAATTTCGTTAGAATTGCCTTTATTTATTTATTTATTAGGTGGGCTGTACATCATACAGACCACCTCATAATTTCGTTAGAATTGCCTTTATTTATTTATTTATTATTATTATTATTCTTTATTTTTCTTATTTCCAATCACTTTTTTGTTAGCAAGATAACTTGAAAATGGCTCAATCAAGTGCCTTGAAATTTGGCACACATATATATAGGCATATGGACAAAGCAAAATAAGGTTTTGAACCCTGACCTTGACTGATGACGTCATCTAGGCGCCATTTTGTAAAATTTTCTGAATATCTTCTCATGATCATATCTTCATAACGAAAAGTTGTTTCTCATTCATATTTATCATGATCAAGGTCAATATCCGTCCGGTCAATTTCAGGTCAAAAAACGCGCGCGCATGCGTACGTGCGCGCGTCAGCGCGCGCGCAAAATTTTAAAATGTTCAAAATCGTCGCAAATTCATTTTGGATACGTTTTAGGCCATTTTAAAGCATTTTACGAAAAAACGCGCACACACGCGCATGCGCACGCGTTTTCGCGCGTACTAGGCATTTTGCAACATAGAATCGCCAAATTTTCTCTGTTATCATATTTAGCCCATCTTTCCAAGCATTTTGATACCTTGTTCACCTGTTTCTGACTAGTAAAAACGCAATGAGCTTCCGTTCAAGAAACATGTCCGTCGCGGCGAGCTCTTGTAATACATAGCACTACTATGGCAAAAAAACATGCCTATACAAAATTCATTGTAACTCTCAGAATGGCTGGGAACTCCCGAAGTTTTTTTTCATATTTGGATAGATTATGAGTCGGAGATATGATTTCATGTCTCATTTGACCCTCAATTAACTCATGGCGTCATCATAATGGCCTCCGAACTCAAAATTCAATTTGCATATTATGACGTCAGCATATTTTTGGAAAATTTATTGTATCTCTGTAAATATTGATCGATTTTCTTCCAAATTTTGATATGTTCTATCTGAGACAATTCTCTACAAATGTGATGATCACGATTTTTCATTTTGACAAAGGCATCATGGCGTATTTTTGCGATTTAAGAGAGGTATGTCATTTTTTCACATTTTGCGTGTATTCTCTATGGGACATGACTTTTTTTCAAAACTGGATTCTACATTCCCGTCTTTCGCGACCAATATCTTCTTCGTTTTAGCTTCGTTTACGCTGAACTTCGAGTATGTTGTAGCTGAGACAATAAGCTATCTCAAATAAGCCCTTGATTATGTCTTTAATTTTAGTTCGACCAGCCCACCTATACTTGTTCTAAACAAGTATTACAATTCTAGTTATTATTATTATTCTTTATTTTTCTTATTTCCAATCACTTTTTTGTTAGCAAGATAACTTGAAAATGGCTCAATCAAGTGCCTTGAAATTTGGCACACATATATATAGGCATATGGACAAAGCAAAATAAGGTTTTGAACCCTGACCTTGACTGATGACGTCATCTAGGCGCCATTTTGTAAAATGTTCTGAATATCTTCTCATGATCATATCTTCATAACGAAAAGTTGTTTCTCATTCATATTTATCATGATCAAGGTCAATATCCGTCCGGTCAATTTCAGGTCAAAAAACGCGCGCGCATGCGTACGTGCGCGCGTCAGCGCGCGCGCAAAATTTTAAAATGTTCAAAATCGTCGCAAATTCATTTTGGATACGTTTTAGGCCATTTTAAGCATTTTACGAAAAAACGCGCACACGCGCATGCGCGCGCGTTTTCGCGCGTACTGGCATTTTGCAACATAGAATCGCCGAATTTTCTCTGTTATCATATTTAGCCCATCTTTCCAAGCATTTTGATACCTTGTTCACCTTTTTCTGACTAGTAAAAACGCAATGAGCTTCCGTTCAAGAAACATGTCCGTGCGCGCGAGCTCTTGTAATACATAGCATATATGGGCAAAAACATGCCTATACAAAATTCATTGTAACTCTTCAGAATGGATGGGAACTCCCAAGTTTTTTTTCATATTTGGATAGATTATGAGTCGGAGATATGATTTCATGTCTCATTTGATCCTCAATTAACTCATGGCGTCATAATAATGGCCTCCGAACTCAAAATTTCAATTTGCATATTATGACGTCAGCATATTTTTGGAAAATTTATTGTATCTCTGTAAATGTTGATCGATTTTCTTCCAAATTTTGATATGTTCTAGCTCAGACAATTTTCTACAAATGTAATAACCACGATTTTTCATTTTGACAAAGGCATCATGGCGTATTTTTGCGATTTAAGGAGGTATGTCAATTTTTAACATTTTGCGTGTATTCTCTATGGGACATGACTTTTTTTTTCAAAACTGGATTCTACATTCCCGTCTTTCGCGAGCAATATCTCCGTCGTTTTAGTTTTGTTTTCGCTGAGCTTCGAGTATGTTGTAGCTGAGACAATAAGCTATCTCAAATGAGCCCTTGATTATGTCTTTAATTTTAGTTCGACCAGCCCACCTATACTTGTTCTAAACAAGTATTACAATTCTAGTTATTATTATTATTCTTTATTTTTCTTATTTCCAATCACTTTTTTGTTAGCAAGATAACTTGAAAATGGCTCAATCAAGTGCCTTGAAATTTGGCACACATATATATAGGCATATGGACAAAGCAAAATAAGGTTTTGAACCCTGACCTTGACTGATGACGTCATCTAGGCGCCATTTTGTAAAATTTTCTGAATATCTTCTCATGATCATATCTTCATAACGAAAAGTTGTTTCTCATTCATATTTATCATGATCAAGGTCAATATCCGTCTGGTCAATTTCAGGTCAAAAAACGCGCGCGCATGCGTACGTGCGCGCGTCAGCGCGCGCGCAAAATTTTAAATTGTTCAAAATCGTAGCAAATTCATTTTGGATACGTTTTAGGCCATTTTAAGCATTTTATGAAAAAACGCGCACACGCGCATGCGCGCGCGTTTTCGCGCGTACTGGCATTTTGCAACATAGAATCGCCGAATTTTCTCTGTTATCATATTTAGCCCATCTTTCCAAGCATTTTGATACCTTGTTCACCTTTTTCTGACTAGTAAAAACGCAATGAGCTTCCGTTCAAGAAACATGTCCGTGCGCGCGAGCTCTTGTAATACATAGCATATATGGGCAAAAACATGCCTATACAAAATTCATTGTAACTCTTCAGAATGGATGGGAACTCCCAAGTTTTTTTTCATATTTGGATAGATTATGAGTCGGAGATATGATTTCATGTCTCATTTGACCCTCAATTAACTCATGGCGTCATCATAATGGCCTCCAAACTCAAAATTTCAATTTGCATATTATGACGTCAGCATATTTTTGGAAAATTTATTGTATCTCTGTAAATATTGATCGATTTTCTTCCAAATTTTGATATGTTCTATCTGAGACAATTCTCTACAAATGTGATGATCACGATTTTTCATTTTGACAAAGGCATCATGGCGTATTTTTGCGATTTAAGGAGGTATGTCATTTTTTCACATTTTGCGTGTATTCTCTATGGGACATGACTTTTTTTCAAAACTGGATTCTACATTCCCGTCTTTCGCGACCAATATCTTCTTCGTTTTAGCTTCGTTTACGCTGAACTTCGAGTATGTTGTAGCTGAGACTAATAAGCTATCTCAAATGAGCCCTTGATTATGTCTTTAATTTTAGTTCGACCAGCCCACCTATACTTGTTCTAAAACAAGTATTACAATTCTAGTTTATTTATTTATTATTCTTTATTTTTCTCTAGTTTCCAATCACTTTTTTGTTAGCAAGATAACTTGAAAATGGCTCAATCAAGTGCCTTGAAATTTGGCACACATATATATAGGCATATGGACAAAGCAAAATAAGGTTTGAACCCTGACCTTTGACTGATGACGTCATCTAGCGCGCATTTTGTAAAATTTTCTGAAATATCTTCTCATGATCATATCTTCATAACGAAAAGTTGTTTCTCATTCATATTTATCATGATCAAGGTCAATATCCGTCCGGTCAATTTCAGGGTCAAAAAACGCGCGCGCATGCGTACGTGCGCGCGTCAAGGCGCGCGCAAAATTTTTAAAATGTTCAAAATCGTCGCAAATTCATTTTGGATACGTTTTAGGCCATTTTAAGCATTTTACGAAAAAACGCGCACACGCGCATGCGCGCGCGTTTTCGCGCGTACTGGCATTTTGCAACATAGAATCGCCGAATTTTCTCTGTTATCATATTTAGCCCATCTTTCCAAGCATTTTGATACCTTGTTCACCTTTTTCTGACTAGTAAAAACGCAATGAGCTTCCGTTCAAGAAACATGTCCGTGCGCGCGAGCTCTTGTAATACATAGCATATATGGGCAAAAACATGCCTATACAAAATTCATTGTAACTCTTCAGAATGGATGGGAACTCCCAAGTTTTTTTTCATATTTGGATAGATTATGAGTCGGAGATATGATTTCATGTCTCATTTGACCCTCAATTAACTCATGGCGTCATCATAATGGCCTCCGAACTCAAAATTTCAATTTGCATATTATGACGTCAGCATATTTTTGGAAAATTTATTGTATCTCTGTAAATATTGATCGATTTTCTTCCAAATTTTGATATGTTCTATCTGAGACAATTCTCTACAAATGTGATGATCACGATTTTTCATTTTGACAAAGGCATCATGGCGTATTTTTGCGATTTAAGGAGGCATGTCATTTTTTAACATTTTGCGTGTATTCTCTATGGGACATGACTTTTTTTCAAAACTGGATTCTACATTCCCGTCTTTCGCGACCAATATCTTCTTCGTTTTAGCTTCGTTTACGCTGAACTTCGAGTATGTTGTAGCTGAGACAATAAGCTATCTCAAATGAGCCCTTGATTATGTCTTTCATTTTAGTTCGACCAGCCCACCTATACTTGTTCTAAACAAGTATTACAATTCTAGTTATTATTATTCTTTATTTTTCTTATTTCCAATCACTTTTTTGTTAGCAAGATAACTTGAAAATGGCTCAATCAAGTGCCTTGAAATTTGGCACACATATATATAGGCATATGGACAAAGCAAAATAAGATTTTGAACCCTGACCTTGACTGATGACGTCATCTAGGCGCCATTTTGTAAAATTTTCTGAATATCTTCTCATGATCATATCTTCATAACGAAAAGTTGTTTCTCATTCATATTTATCATGATCAAGGTCAATATCCGTCCGGTCAATTTCAGGTCAAAAAACGCGCGCGCATGCGTACGTGCGCGCG
Organism: Echinarachnius parma; assembly: GCA_037951105.1. NCBI lineage: Eukaryota > Metazoa > Echinodermata > Echinoidea > Clypeasteroida > Echinarachniidae > Echinarachnius > Echinarachnius parma. The sequence continues at coordinate 17,219 of JBAMJV010013804.1, read as the reverse complement.
TCAGCGCGCGCGCAAAATTTTAAAATGTTCAAAATCGTCGCAAATTCATTTTGGATACGTTTTAGGCCATTTTAAGCATTTTACGAAAAAACGCGCACACGCGTATGCGCGCGCGTTTTCGCGCGTACTGGCATTTTGCAACATAGAATCGCCGAATTTTCTCTGTTATCATATTTAGCCCATCTTTCCAAGCATTTTGATACCTTGTTCACCTTTTTCTGACTAGTAAAAACGCAATGAGCTTCCGTTCAAGAAACATGTCCGTGCGCGCGAGCTCTTGTAATACATAGCATATATGGGCAAAAACATGCCTATACAAAATTCATTGTAACTCTTCAGAATGGATGGGAACTCCCAAGTTTTTTTTCATATTTGGATAGATTATGAGTCGGAGATATGATTTCATGTCTCATTTGATCCTCAATTAACTCATGGCGTCATCATAATGGCCTCCGAACTCAAAATTTCAATTTGCATATTATGACGTCAGCATATTTTTGGAAAATTGATTGTATCTCTGTAAATATTGATCGATTTTCTTCCAAATTTTGATATGTTCTATCTGAGACAATTCTCTATAAATGTGATGATCACGATTTTTCATTTTGACAAAGGCATCATGGCGTATTTTTGCGATTTAAGGAGGTATGTCATTTTTTCACATTTTGCGTGTATTCTCTATGGGACATGACTTTTTTTCAAAACTGGATTCTACATTCCCGTCTTTCGCGACCAATATCTTCTTCGTTTTAGCTTCGTTTACGCTGAACTTCGAGTATGTTGTAGCTGAGACAATAAGCTATCTCAAATGAGCCCTTGATTATGTCTTTAATTTTAGTTCGACCAGCCCACCTATACTTGTTCTAAACAAGTATTACAATTCTAGTTTATTATTAGGTGGGCTGTACATCATACAGACCACCTCATAATTTCGTTAGAATTGCCTTTCTTTATTAGGTGGGCTGTACATCATACAGACCACCTCATAATTTCGTTAGAATTGCCTTTATTTATTTATTTATTATTATTATTATTCTTTATTTTTCTTATTTCCAATCACTTTTTTGTTACCAAGATAACTTGAAAATGGCTCAATCAAGTGCCTTGAAATTTGGCACACATATATATAGGCATATGGACAAAGCAAAATAAGGTTTTGAACCCTGACCTTGACTGATGACGTCATCTAGGCGCCATTTTGTAAAATTTTCTGAATATCTTCTCATGATCATATCTTCATAACGAAAAGTTGTTTCTCATTCATATTTATCATGATCAAGGTCAATATCCGTCCGGTCAATTTCAGGTCAAAAAACGCGCGCGCATGCGTACGTGCGCGCGTCAGCGCGCGCGCAAAATTTTAAAATGTTCAAAATCGTCGCAAATTCATTTTGGATACGTTTTAGGCCATTTTAAGCATTTTACGAAAAAACGCGCACACGCGTATGCGCGCGCGTTTTCGCGCGTACTGGCATTTTGCAACATAGAATCGCCGAATTTTCTCTGTTATCATATTTAGCCCATCTTTCCAAGCATTTTGATACCTTGTTCACCTTTTTCTGACTAGTAAAAACGCAATGAGCTTCCGTTCAAGAAACATGTCCGTGCGCGCGAGCTCTTGTAATACATAGCATATATGGGCAAAAACATGCCTATACAAAATTCATTGTAACTCTTCAGAATGGATGGGAACTCCCAAGTTTTTTTTCATATTTGGATAGATTATGAGTCGGAGATATGATTTCATGTCTCATTTGATCCTCAATTAACTCATGGCGTCATCATAATGGCCTCCGAACTCAAAATTTCAATTTGCATATTATGACGTCAGCATATTTTTGGAAAATTGATTGTATCTCTGTAAATATTGATCGATTTTCTTCCAAATTTTGATATGTTCTATCTGAGACAATTCTCTACAAATGTGATGATCACGATTTTTCATTTTGACAAAGGCATCATGGCGTATTTTTGCGATTTAAGGAGGTATGTCATTTTTTCACATTTTGCGTGTATTCTCTATGGGACATGACTTTTTTTCAAAACTGGATTCTACATTCCCGTCTTTCGCGACCAATATCTTCTTCGTTTTAGCTTCGTTTACGCTGAACTTCGAGTATGTTGTAGCTGAGACAATAAGCTATCTCAAATGAGCCCTTGATTATGTCTTTAATTTTAGTTCGACCAGCCCACCTATACTTGTTCTAAACAAGTATTACAATTCTAGTTTATTATTAGGTGGGCTGTACATCATACAGACCACCTCATAATTTCGTTAGAATTGCCTTTCTTTATTAGGTGGGCTGTACATCATACAGACCACCTCATAATTTCGTTAGAATTGCCTTTATTTATTTATTTATTATTATTATTATTCTTTATTTTTCTTATTTCCAATCACTTTTTTGTTACCAAGATAACTTGAAAATGGCTCAATCAAGTGCCTTGAAATTTGGCACACATATATATAGGCATATGGACAAAGCAAAATAAGGTTTTGAACCCTGACCTTGACTGATGACGTCATCTAGGCGCCATTTTGTAAAATTTTCTGAATATCTTCTCATGATCATATCTTCATACTCATTCATATTTATCATGATCAAGGTCAATATCCGTCCGGTCAATTTCAGGTCAAAAAACGCGCGCGCATGCGTACGTGCGCGCGTCAGCGCGCGCGCAAAATTTTAAAATGTTCAAAATCGTCGCAAATTCATTTTGGATACGTTTTAGGCCATTTTAAGCATTTTACGAAAAAACGCGCACACGCGCATGCGCGCGCGTTTTCGCGCGTACTGGCATTTTGCAACATAGAATCGCCGAATTTTCTCTGTTATCATATTTAGCCCATCTTTCCAAGCATTTTGATACCTTGTTCACCTTTTTCTGACTAGTAAAAACGCAATGAGCTTCCGTTCAAGAAACATGTCCGTGCGCGCGAGCTCTTGTAATACATAGCATATATGGGCAAAAACATGCCTATACAAAATTCTTTGTAACTCTTCAGAATGGATGGGAACTCCCAAGTTTTTTTTCATATTTGGATAGATTATGAGTCGGAGATATGATTTCATGTCTCATTTGACCCTCAATTAACACATGGCGTCATCATAACGGCCTTCCAACTCAAAATTTCAATTAGCATATTATGACGTCAGCATATTTTTGGAAAATTTATTGTATCTCTGTAAATGTTGATCGATTTTCTTCCAAATTTTGATATGTTCTAGCTCAGACAATTTTCTACAAATGTAATAACCACGATTTTTCATTTTGACAAAGGCATCATGGCGTATTTTTGCGATTTAAGGAGGCATGTCATTTTTTCACATTTTGCGTGTATTCTCTATGGGACATGACTTTTTTTCAAAACTGGATTCTACATTCCCGTCTTTCGCGACCAATATCTTCTTCGTTTTAGCTTCGTTTACGCTGAACTTCGAGTATGTTGTAGCTGAGACAATAATCTATCTCAAATGAGCCCTTGATTATGTCTTTAATTTTAGTTCGACCAGCCCACCTATACTTGTTCTAAACAAGTATTACAATTCTAGTTATTATTATTCTTTATTTTTCTTATTTCCAATCACTTTTTTGTTACCTTAATAACTTGAAAATGGCTCAATCAAGTGCCTTGAAATTTGGCACACATATATATAGGCATATGGACAAAGCAAAATAAGGTTTTGAACCCTGACCTTGACTGATGACGTCATCTAGGCGCCATTTTGTAAAATTTTCTGAATATCTTCTCATGATCATATCTTCATAACGAAAAGTTGTTTCTCATTCATATTTATCATGATCAAGGTCAATATCCGTCCGGTCAATTTCAGGTCAAAAAACGCGCGCGCATGCGTACGCGCGCGCGTCAGCGCGCGCGCAAAATTTTAAAATGTTCAAAATCGTCGCAAATTCATTTTGGATACGTTTTAGGCCATTTTAAGCATTTTACGAAAAAACGCGCACACGCGCATGCGCGCGCGTTTTCGCGCGTACTGGCATTTTGCAACATAGAATCGCCGAATTTTCTCTGTTATCATATTTAGCCCATCTTTCCAAGCATTTTGATACCTTGTTCACCTTTTTCTGACTAGTAAAAACGCAATGAGCTTCCGTTCAAGAAACATGTCCGTGCGCGCGAGCTCTTGTAATACATAGCATATATGGGCAAAAACATGCCTATACAAAATTCATTGTAACTCTTCAGAATGGATGGGAACTCCCAAGTTTTTTTTCATATTTGGATAGATTATGAGTCGGAGATATGATTTCATGTCTCATTTGACCCTCAATTAACTCATGGCGTCATCATAATGGCCTCCGAACTCAAAATTTCAATTTGCATATTATGACGTCAGCATATTTTTGGAAAATTGATTGTATCTCTGTAAATGTTGATCGATTTTCTTCCAAATTTTGATATGTTCTAGCTGAGACAATTCTCTACAAATGTGATGATCACGATTTTTCATTTTGACAAAGGCATCATGGCGTATTTTTGCGATTTAAGGAGGCATGTCATTTTTTAACATTTTGCGTGTATTCTCTATGGGACATGACTTTTTTTCAAAACTGGATTCTACATTCCCGTCTTTCGCGACCAATATCTTCTTCGTTTTAGCTTCGTTTACGCTGAACTTCGAGTATGTTGTAGCTGAGACAATAAGCTATCTCAAATGAGCCCTTGATTATGTCTTTAATTTTAGTTCGACCAGCCCACCTATACTTGTTCTAAACAAGTATTACAATTCTAGTTATTATTATTCTTTATTTTTCTTATTTCCAATCACTTTTTTGTTACCACGATAACTTGAAAATGGCTCAATCAAGTGCCTTGAAATTTGGCATACATATATATAGGCATATGGACAAAGCAAAATAAGGTTTTGAACCCTGACCTTGACTGATGACGTCATCTAGGCGCCATTTTGTAAAATTTTCTGAATATCTTCTCATGATCATATCTTCATAACGAAAAGTTGTTTCTCATTCATATTTATCATGATCAAGGTCAATATCCGTCCGGTCAATTTCAAGTCAAAAAACGCGCGCGCATGCGTACGTGCGCGCGTCAGCGCGCGCGCAAAATTTTAAAATGTTCAAAATCGTCGCAAATTCATTTTGGATACGTTTTAGGCCATTTTAAGCATTTTACGAAAAAACGCGCACACGCGCATGCGCGCGCGTTTTCGCGCGTACTGGCATTTTGCAACATAGAATCGCCGAATTTTCTCTGTTATCATATTTAGCCCATCTTTCCAAGCATTTTGATACCCTGTTCACCTTTTTCTGACTAGTAAAAACGCAATGAGCTTCCGTTCAAGAAACATGTCCGTGCGCGCGAGCTCTTGTAATACATAGCATATATGGGCAAAAACATGCCTATACAAAATTCATTGTAACTCTTCAGAATGGATGGGAACTCCCAAGTTTTTTTTCATATTTGGATAGATTATGAGTCGGAGATATGATTTCATGTCTCATTTGATCCTCAATTAACTCATGGCGTCATCATAATGGCCTCCGAACTCAAAATTTCAATTTGCATATTATGACGTCAGCATATTTTTGGAAAATTTATTGTATCTCTGTAAATATTGATCGATTTTCTTCCAAATTTTGATATGTTCTAGCTGAGACAATTCTCTACAAATGTAATAACCACGATTTTTCATTTTGACAAAGGCATCATGGCGTATTTTTGCGATTTAAGGAGGCATGTCATTTTTTAACATTTTGCGTGTATTCTCTATGGGACATGACTTTTTTTCAAAACTGGATTCTACATTCCCGTCTTTCGCGACCAATATCTTCTTCGTTTTAGCTTCGTTTACGCTGAACTTCGAGTATGTTGTAGCTGAGACAATAAGCTATCTCAAATGAGCCCTTGATTATGTCTTTAATTTTAGTTCGACCAGCCCACCTATACTTGTTCTAAACAAGTATTACAATTCTAGTTTATTAGGTGGGCTGTACATCATACAGACCACCTCATAATTTCGTTAGAATTGCCTTTATTTATTAGGTGGGCTGTACATCATACAGACCACCTCATAATTTCGTTAGAATTGCCTTTATTTATTATTAGGTGGGCTGTACATCATACAGACCACCTCATAATTTCGTTAGAATTGCCTTTATTTATTTATTAGGTGGGCTGTACATCATACAGACCACCTCATAATTTCGTTAGAATTGCCTTTATTTATTTATTATTATTATTATTATTCTTTATTTTTCTTATTTCCAATCACTTTTTTGTTAGCAAGATAACTTGAAAATGGCTCAATCAAGTGCCTTGAAATTTGGCACACATATATATAGGCATATGGACAAAGCAAAATAAGGTTTTGAACCCTGACCTTGACTGATGACGTCATCTAGGCGCCATTTTGTAAAATTTTCTGAATATCTTCTCATGATCATATCTTCATAACGAAAAGTTGTTTCTCATTCATATTTATCATGATCAAGGTCAATATCCGTCCGGTCAATTTCAGGTCAAAAAACGCGCGCGCATGCGTACGTGCGCGCGTCAGCGCGCGCGCAAAATTTTAAAATGTTCAAAATCGTCGCAAATTCATTTTGGATACGTTTTAGGCCATTTTAAGCATTTTACGAAAAAACGCGCACACGCGCATGCGCGCGCGTTTTCGCGCGTACTGGCATTTTGCAACATAGAATCGCCGAATTTTCTCTGTTATCATATTTAGCCCATCTTTCCAAGCATTTTGATACCTTGTTCACCTTTTTCTGACTAGTAAAAACGCAATGAGCTTCCGTTCAAGAAACATGTCCGTGCGCGCGAGCTCTTGTAATACATAGCATATATGGGCAAAAACATGCCTATACAAAATTCATTGTAACTCTTCAGAATGGATGGGAACTCCCAAGTTTTTTTTCATATTTGGATAGATTATGAGTCGGAGATATGATTTCATGTCTCATTTGACCCTCAATTAACTCATGGCGTCATCATAATGGCCTCCGAACTCAAAATTTCAATTTGCATATTATGACGTCAGCATATTTTTGGAAAATTTATTGTATCTCTGTAAATATTGATCGATTTTCTTCCAAATTTTGATATGTTCTATCTGAGACAATTCTCTACAAATGTGATGATCACGATTTTTCATTTTGACAAAGGCATCATGGCGTATTTTTGCGATTTAAGGAGGTATGTCATTTTTTCACATTTTGCGTGTATTCTCTATGGGACATGACTTTTTTTCAAAACTGGATTCTACATTCCCGTCTTTCGCGACCAATATCTTCTTCGTTTTAGCTTCGTTTACGCTGAACTTCGAGTATGTTGTAGCTGAGACAATAAGCTATCTCAAATGAGCCCTTGATTATGTCTTTAATTTTAGTTCGACCAGCCCACCTATACTTGTTCTAAACAAGTATTACAATTCTAGTTATTCTTTATTTTTCTTATTTCCAATCACTTTTTTGTTAGCAAGATAACTTGAAAATGGCTCAATCAAGTGCCTTGAAATTTGGCACACATATATATAGGCATATGGACAAAGCAAAATAAGGTTTTGAACCCTGACCTTGACTGATGACGTCATCTAGGCGCCATTTTGTAAAATTTTCTGAATATCTTCTCATGATCATATCTTCATAACGAAAAGTTGTTTCTCATTCATATTTATCATGATCAAGGTCAATATCCGTCCGGTCAATTTCAGGTCAAAAAACGCGCGCGCATGCGTACGTGCGCGCGTCAGCGCGCGCGCAAAATTTTAAAATGTTCAAAATCGTCGCAAATTCATTTTGGATACGTTTTAGGCCATTTTAAGCATTTTACGAAAAAACGCGCACACGCGGATGCGCGCGCGTTTTCGCGCGTACTGGCATTTTGCAACATAGAATCGCCGAATTTTCTCTGTTATCATATTTAGCCCATCTTTCCAAGCATTTTGATACCTTGTTCACCTTTTTCTGACTAGTAAAAACGCAATGAGCTTCCGTTCAAGAAACATGTCCGTGCGCGCGAGCTCTTGTAATACATAGCATATATGGGCAAAAACATGCCTATACAAAATTCATTGTAACTCTTCAGAATGGATGGGAACTCCCAAGTTTTTTTTCATATTTGGATAGATTATGAGTCGGAGATATGATTTCATGTCTCATTTGACCCTCAATTAACTCATGGCGTCATCATAATGGCCTCCGAACTCAAAATTTCAATTTGCATATTATGACGTCAGCATATTTTTGGAAAATTTATTGTATCTCTGTAAATATTGATCGATTTTCTTCCAAATTTTGATATGTTCTATCTGAGACAATTCTCTACAAATAAAATGATCACGATTTTTCATTTTGACAAAGGCATCATGGCGTATTTTTGCGATTTAAGGAGGTATGTCATTTTTTCACATTTTGCGTGTATTCTCTATGGGACATGACTTTTTTTCAAAACTGGATTCTACATTCCCGTCTTTCGCGACCAATATCTTCTTCGTTTTAGCTTCGTTTACGCTGAACTTCGAGTATGTTGTAACTGAGACAATAAGCTATCTCAAATGAGCCCTTGATTATGTCTTTAATTTTAGTTCGACCAGCCCACCTATACTTGTTCTAAACAAGTATTACAATTCTAGTTATTATTTATTTTTCTTATTTCCAATCACTTTTTTGTTAGCAAGATAACTTGAAAATGGCTCAATCAAGTGCCTTGAAATTTGGCACACATATATATAGGCATATGGACAAAGCAAAATAAGGTTTTGAACCCTGACCTTGACTGATGACGTCATCTAGGCGCCATTTTGTAAAATTTTCTGAATATCTTCTCATGATCATATCTTCATAACGAAAAGTTGTTTCTCATTCATATTTATCATGATCAAGGTCAATATCCGTCCGGTCAATTTCAGGTCAAATAACGCGCGCGCATGCGTACGTGCGCGCGTCAGCGCGCGCGCAAAATTTTAAAATGTTCAAAATCGTCGCAAATTCATTTTGGATACGTTTTAGGCCATTTTAAGCATTTTATGAAAAAACGCGCACACGCGCATGCGCGCGCGTTTTCGCGCGTACTGGCATTTTGCAACATAGAATCGCCGAATTTTCTCTGTTATCATATTTAGCCCATCTTTCCAAGCATTTTGATACCTTGTTCACCTTTTTCTGACTAGTAAAAACGCAATGAGCTTCCGTTCAAGAAACATGTCCGTGCGCGCGAGCTCTTGTAATACATAGCATATATGGGCAAAAACATGCCTATACAAAATTCATTGTAACTCTTCAGAATGGATGGGAACTCCCAAGTTTTTTTTCATATTTGGATAGATTATGAGTCGGAGATATGATTTCATGTCTCATTTGACCCTCAATTAACTCATGGCGTCATCATAATGGCCTCCGAACTCAAAATTTCAATTTGCATATTATGACGTCAGCATATTTTTGGAAAATTTATTGTATCTCTGTAAATATTGATCGATTTTCTTCCAAATTTTGATATGTTCTATCTGAGACAATTCTCTACAAATGTGATGATCACGATTTTTCATTTTGACAAAGGCATCATGGCGTATTTTTGCGATTTAAGGAGGTATGTCATTTTTTCACATTTTGCGTGTATTCTCTATGGGACATGACTTTTTTTTTTCAAAACTGGATTCTACATTCCCGTCTTTCGCGACCAATATCTTCTTCGTTTTAGCTTCGTTTACGCTGAACTTCGAGTATGTTGTAGCTGAGACAATAAGCTATCTCAAATGAGCCCTTGATTATGTCTTTAATTTTAGTTCGACCAGCCCACCTATACTTGTTCTAAACAAGTATTACAATTCTAGTTATTCTTTATTTTTCTTATTTCCAATCACTTTTTTGTTACCAAGATAACTTGAAAATGGCTCAATCAAGTGCCTTGAAATTTGGCACACATATATATAGGCATATGGACAAAGCAAAATAAGGTTTTGAACCCTGACCTTGACTGATGACGTCATCTAGGCGCCATTTTGTAAAATTTTCTGAATATCTTCTCATGATCATATCTTCATAACGAAAAGTTGTTTCTCATTCATATTTATCATGATCAAGGTCAATATCCGTCCGGTCAATTTCAGGTCAAAAAACGCGCGCGCATGCGTACGTGCGCGCGTCAGCGCGCGCGCAAAATTTTAAAATGTTCAAAATCGTCGCAAATTCATTTTGGATACGTTTTAGGCCATTTTAAGCATTTTACGAAAAAACGCGCACACGCGCATGCGCGCGCGTTTTCGCGCGTACTGGCATTTTGCAACATAGAATCGCCGAATTTTCTCTGTTATCATATTTAGCCCATCTTTCCAAGCATTTTGATACCTTGTTCACCTTTTTCTGACTAGTAAAAACGCAATGAGCTTCCGTTCAAGAAACATGTCCGTGCGCGCGAGCTCTTGTAATACATAGCATATATGGGCAAAAACATGCCTATACAAAATTCATTGTAACTCTTCAGAATGGATGGGAACTCCCAAGTTTTTTTTCATATTTGGATAGATTATGAGTCGGAGATATGATTTCATGTCTCATTTGATCCTCAATTAACTCATGGCGTCATCATAATGGCCTCCGAACTCAAAATTTCAATTTGCATATTATGACGTCAGCATATTTTTGGAAAATTGATTGTATCTCTGTAAATATTGATCGATTTTCTTCCAAATTTTGATATGTTCTATCTGAGACAATTCTCTACAAATGTGATGATCACGATTTTTCATTTTGACAAAGGCATCATGGCGTATTTTTGCGATTTAAGGAGGTATGTCATTTTTTCACATTTTGCGTGTATTCTCTATGGGACATGACTTTTTTTCAAAACTGGATTCTACATTCCCGTCTTTCGCGACCAATATCTTCTTCGTTTTAGCTTCGTTTACGCTGAACTTCGAGTATGTTGTAGCTGAGACAATAAGCTATCTCAAATGAGCCCTTGATTATGTCTTTAATTTTAGTTCGACCAGCCCACCTATACTTGTTCTAAACAAGTATTACAATTCTAGTTATTATTAGGTGGGCTGTACATCATACAGACCACCTCATAATTTCGTTAGAATTGCCTTTCTTTATTATTATTAGGTGGGCTGTACATCATACAGACCACCTCATAATTTCGTTAGAATTGCCTTTATTTATTATTAGGTGGGCTGTACATCATACAGACCACCTCATAATTTCGTTAGAATTGCCTTTATTATTATTAGGTGGGCTGTACATCATACAGACCACCTCATAATTTCGTTAGAATTGCCTTTATTATTATTCTTTATTTTTCTTATTTCCAATCACTTTTTTGTTAGCAAGATAACTTGAAAATGGCTCAATCAAGTGCCTTGAAATTTGGCACACATATATATAGGCATATGGACAAAGCAAAATAAGGTTTTGAACCCTGACCTTGACTGATGACGTCATCTAGGCGCCATTTTGTAAAATTTTCTGAATATCTTCTCATGATCATATCTTCATAACGAAAAGTTGTTTCTCATTCATATTTATCATGATTAAGGTCAATATCCGTCCGGTCAATTTCAGGTCAAAAAACGCGCGCGCATGCGTACGTGCGCGCGTCAGCGCGCGCGCAAAATTTTAAAATGTTCAAAATCGTCGCAAATTCATTTTGGATACGTTTTAGGCCATTTTAAGCATTTTACGAAAAAACGCGCACACGCGCATGCGCGCGCGTTTTCGCGCGTACTGGCATTTTGCAACATAGAATCGCCGAATTTTCTCTGTTATCATATTTAGCCCATCTTTCCAAGCATTTTGATACCTTGTTCACCTTTTTCTGACTAGTAAAAACGCAATGAGCTTCCGTTCAAGAAACATGTCCGTGCGCGCGAGCTCTTGTAATACATAGCATATATGGGCAAAAACATGCCTATACAAAATTCATTGTAACTCTTCAGAATGGATGGGAACTCCCAAGTTTTTTTCATATTTAGATAGATTATGAGTCGGAGATATGATTTCATGTCTCATTTGACCCTCAATTAACTCATGGCGTCATCATAACGGCCTTCCAACTCAAAATTTCAATTAGCATATTATGACGTCAGCATATTTTTGGAAAATTGATTGTATCTCTGTAAATGTTGATCGATTTTCTTCCAAATTTTGATATGTTCTAGCTCAGACAATTTTCTACAAATATAATAACCACGATTTTTCATTTTGACAAAGGCATCATGGCGTATTTTTGCGATTTAAGGAGGCATGTCATTTTTTAACATTTTGCGTGTATTCTCTATGGGACATGACTTTTTTTCAAAACTGGATTCTACATTCCCGTCTTTCGCGACCAATATCTTCTTCGTTTTAGCTTCGTTTACGCTGAACTTCGAGTATGTTGTAGCTGAGACAATAAGCTATCTCAAATGAGCCCTTGATTATGTCTTTAATTTTAGTTCGACCAGCCCACCTATACTTGTTCTAAACAAGTATTACAATTCTAGTTATTATTATTATTCTTTATTTTTCTTATTTCCAATCACTTTTTTGTTAGCAAGATAACTTGAAAATGGCTCAATCAAGTGCCTTGAAATTTGGCACACATATATATAGGCATATGGACAAAGCAAAATAAGGTTTTGAACCCTGACCTTGACTGATGACGTCATCTAGGCGCCATTTTGTAAAATTTTCTGAATATCTTCTCATGATCATATCTTCATAACGAAAAGTTGTTTCTCATTCATATTTATCATGATCAAGGTCAATATCCGTCCGGTCAATTTCAGGTCAAAAAACGCGCGCGCATGCGTACGTGCGCGCGTCAGCGCGCGCGCAAAATTTTAAAATGTTCAAAATCGTCGCAAATTCATTTTGGATACGTTTTAGGCCATTTTAAGCATTTTACGAAAAAACGCGCACACGCGCATGCGCGCGCGTTTTCGCGCGTACTGGCATTTTGCAACATAGAATCGCCGAATTTTCTCTGTTATCATATTTAGCCCATCTTTCCAAGCATTTTGATACCTTGTTCACCTTTTTCTGACTAGTAAAAACGCAATGAGCTTCCGTTCAAGAAACATGTCCGTGCGCGCGAGCTCTTGTAATACATAGCATATATGGGCAAAAACATGCCTATACAAAATTCATTGTAACTCTTCAGAATGGATGGGAACTCCCAAGTTTTTTTTCATATTTGGATAGATTATGAGTCGGAGATATGATTTCATGTCTCATTTGACCCTCAATTAACTCATGGCGTCATCATAATGGCCTCCGAACTCAAAATTTCAATTTGCATATTATGACGTCAGCATATTTTTGGAAAATTTATTGTATCTCTGTAAATATTGATCGATTTTCTTCCAAATTTTGATATGTTCTATCTGAGACAATTCTCTACAAATGTGATGATCACGATTTTTCATTTTGACAAAGGCATCATGGCGTATTTTTGCGATTTAAGGAGGTATGTCATTTTTTCACATTTTGCGTGTATTCTCTATGGGACATGACTTTTTTTTTTCAAAACTGGATTCTACATTCCCGTCTTTCGCGACCAATATCTTCTTCGTTTTAGCTTCGTTTACGCTGAACTTCGAGTATGTTGTAGCTGAGACAATAAGCTATCTCAAATGAGCCCTTGATTATGTCTTTAATTTTAGTTCGACCAGCCCACCTATACTTGTTCTAAACAAGTATTACAATTCTAGTTATTCTTTATTTTTCTTATTTCTAATCACTTTTTTGTTAGCAAGATAACTTGAAAATGGCTCAATCAAGTGCCTTGAAATTTGGCACACATATATATAGGCATATTGGACCAAAGCAAAATAAGGTTTTGAACCCTGACCTTGACTGATGACGTCATCTAGGCGCCATTTTGTAAAATTTTCTGAATATCTTCTCATGTTCATATCTTCATAACGAAAATGTTGTTTCTCATTCATATTTATCATGATCAAGGTCAATATCCGTCCGGTCAATTTCAGGTCAAAAAACGCGCGCGCATGCGTACGTGCGCGCGTCAGCGGCGCGCGCAAAATTTTAAAATGTTCAAATCGTCGCAAATTCATTTTGGGATACGTTTTAGCCATTTTAAGCATTTTACGAAAAAACGCGCACACGCGCATGCGCGCGCGTTTTCGCGCGTACTGGCATTTTGCAACATAGAATCGTCCGAATTTTCTCTGTTATCATATTTAGCCCATCTTTCCAAGCATTTTGATACCTTGTTCACCTTTTTCTGACTAGTAAAAACGCAATGAGCTTCCGTTCAAGAAACATGTCCGTGCGCGCGAGCTCTTGTAATACATAGCATATATGGGCAAAAACATGCCTATACAAAATTCATTGTAACTCTTCAGAATGGATGGGAACTCCCAAGTTTTTTTCATATTTAGATAGATTATGAGTCGGAGATATGATTTCATGTCTCATTTGACCCTCAATTAACTCATGGCGTCATCATAACGGCCTTCCAACTCAAAATTTCAATTAGCATATTATGACGTCAGCATATTTTGGAAATTGATTGTATCTCTGTAAATAGTTGATCGATTTTCTTCAAATTTTTGATATGTTCTAGCTCAGACAATTCTCTACAAATGTGATGATCACGATTTTTCATTTTGACAAAGGCATCATGGCGTATATTTTGCGATTTAAGGAGGCATGTCATTTTTTAACATTTTGCGTGTATTCTCTATGGGACATGACTTTTTTTCAAAACTGGATTCTACATTCCCGTCTTTCGCGACCAATATCTTCTTCGTTTTAGCTTCGTTTACTGCTGAACTTCGAGTATGTTGTAGCTGAGACAATAAGCTTTCTCAAATGAGCCCTTGATTATGTCTTTAATTTTAGTTCGACCAGCCCACCTATACCTTGTTCTAAACAAGTATTACAATTCTAGTTATTATTTATTTTTTCTTATTTCCAATCACTTTTTTGTGAGCAAGATAACTTGAAAATGGCTCAATCAAGTGCCTTGAAATTTGGCACACATATATATAGGCATATGGACAAAGCAAAATAAGGTTTTGAACCCTGACCTTGACTGATGACGTCATCTAGGCGCCATTTTTGTAAAATTTTCTGAATATCTTCTCATGATCATATCTTCATAACGAAAAGTTGTTTCTCATTCATATTTATCATGATCAAGGTCAATATCCGTCCGGTCAATTTCAGGTCAAAAAACGCGCGCGCATGCGTACGTGCGCGCGTCAGCGCGCGCGCAAAATTTTAAAATGTTCAAAATCGTCGCAAATTCATTTTGGATACGTTTTAGGCCATTTTAAGCATTTTACGAAAAAACGCGCACACGCGCATGCGCGCGCGTTTTCGCGCGTACTGGCATTTTGCAACATAGAATCGCCGAATTTTCTCTGTTATCATATTTAGCCCATCTTCCAAGCATTTTGATACCTTGTTCACCTTTTCTGACTAGTAAAAACGCAATGAGCTTCCGTTCAAGAAACATGGTCCGTGCGCGCGAGCTCTTGTAATACATAGCATATATGGGCAAAAACATGCCTATACAAAATTCATTGTAACTCTTCAGAATGGATGGGAACTCCCAAGTTTTTTTCATATTTGGATTAGATTATGAGTCGGAGATATGATTTCATGTCTCATTTGACCCTCAATTAACTCATGGCGTCATCATAATGGCCTCCGAACTCAAAATTTCAATTTGCATATTATGACGTCAGCATATTTTTGGAAAATTGATTGTATCTCTGTAAATGTTGATCGATTTTCTTTCCAAATTTTGATATGTTCTAGCTCAGAACAATTTTCTACAAATGTAATAACCACGATTTTTCATTTTGACAAAGGCATCATGGCGTATTTTTGCAATTTAAGGAGGCATGTCATTTTTTAACATTTTTGCGTGTATTCTCTATGGGACATGACTTTTTTTCAAAACTGGATTCTAACATTCCCGTCTTTCCGCGACCAATATCTTCTTCGTTTTAGCTTCGTTTACGCTGACTTCGAGTATGTTGTAGCTGAGACAATAAGCTATCTCAAATGAGCCCTTGATTATGTCTTTAATTTTAGTTCGACCAGCCCACCTATACTTGTTCTAAAACAAGTATTACAATTCTAGTTATTATTTATTTTTCTTATTTCCAATCACTTTTTTGTTAGCAAGATAACTTGAAAATGGCTCAATCAAGTGCCTTGAAATTTGGCACACATATATATAGGCATATTGGACAAAGCAAAATAAGGTTTTGAACCCTGACCTTGACTGATGACGTCATCTAGGCGCCATTTTGTAAAATTTTCTGAATATCTTCTCATGATCATATCTTCATAACGAAAAGTTGTTTCTCATTCATATTTATCATGATCAAGGTCAATATCCGTCCGGTCAATTTCAGGTCAAAAAACGCGCGCGCGCAAAATTTTAAAATGTTCAAAATCGTCGCAAATTCATTTTGGATACGTTTTAGGCCATTTTAAGCATTTTACGAAAAAACGCGCACACGCGCATGCGCGCGCGTTTTCGCGGCGTACTGGCATTTTGCAACATAGAATCGCCGAATTTTCTCTGTTATCATATTTAGCCCATCTTTCCAAGCATTTTGATACCTTGTTCACCTTTTTCTGACTAGTAAAAACGCAATGAGCTTCCGTTCAAGAAGACATGTCCGTGCGCGCGAGCTCTTGTAATACATAGCATATATGGGCAAAAAACATGCCTATACAAAATTCATTGTAACTCTTCAGAATGGATGGGAACTCCCAATTTTTTTTCATATTTAGATAGATTATGAGTCGGAGATATGATTTCATGTCTCATTTGACCCTCAATTAACACATGGCGTCATCATAACGGCCTTCCAACTCAAAATTTCAATTAGCATATTATGACGTCAGCATATTTTTGGAAATTGATTGTTATCTCTGTAAATGTTGATCGATTTTCTTCCAAATTTTGATATGGTTCTAGCTCAGACAATTTTCTACAAATGTTATAACCACGATTTTTCATTTTGACAAAGGCATCATGGCGTATTTTTGCGATTTAAGGAGGCATGTCATTTTTTAACATTTTGCGTGTATTCTCTATGGGACATGACTTTTTTTTTCAAAACTGGATTCTACATTCCCGTCTTTCGCGACCAATATCTTCTTCGTTTTAGCTTCGTTTACGCTGAACTTCGAGTATGTTGTAGCTGAGACAATAAGCATATCTCAAATGAGCCCTTGATTATGTCTTTAATTTTAATTCGACC
>JBAMJV010013803.1:0-30116 GCA_037951105.1 Echinarachnius parma | reverse complement strand
CCTGTAGTTCACAGAGTTTACTTAGTTTCTTAGCATGTAAGATACCCATGTCTTTTTGCCGTCACGGCGTTACGGCAGATATTGATATTCATAATTAATAATTTATTGGGAATTTTGGTTTTCTTGCCTATTGTAAATTATTGGTAGGATAGTGGTTACAGATGCATATCAAAATTTGGTTCTAGATATTTAGATTTTATGAGTTATTTGGACTTTCATTGTGAGAAACACCCTCTGACCGTCACGGCGTTTGCTTGGAATTGCCCAGAGCCTCTGTAAAATCTTAAGAGTTCCATTCAAAACTAATGCTGTGAGTGCTATTTCCCTGCAATCAAGCTTGAAAAGAAGCTCCCCAAAAATATTTTATTTTTCCCCTGCAATTACTTTCACGACGAGTCTGGCATGATTATAAGCAGTCTAATTGATAGAGTTGCGCAACTTGTGCATGCATACATTTGCATTGCATGAAGGCCTATGCACCAATAATCTACAGGAATTACATCAGCCAAGTAGTTTTGCAATAACAGAACAGATAAATGTCAATGGATTAATTATGAGTCGTCCTTCTACAACAGATTCAATCACAGTCCTCCCATCCTATGAGATAAGTCTATATAAACAGCTGATACATTGTCGTTTCATAAAAAAACTTTGAATTTGTACTAACAAGACAATTTGGAGTTTCATAAAAAAATACATTTAGGTACCTCTAGCAAGGTTACAATGCCATAAATGTTAGAAGCCAACATACTATTAGTTAGATAAGATTTTCCCATTAATCTATTAAAGGAAAGATTTGCATTTTATTTTCTTTGCTCATTATCATTTATTAATTTCAGTCTCCCCCGAGAGACTTACACTTGTAAGTAATAATGCAAGTTATAAATACTTATAATACAGATCTGTACACCCGTCCAACAGAAAATGCATGTTTTGTTGCGATAATGATATAGAAGATAGCATTTAAATAGACTTTAAATTAATTTGCAGACAAATTACAAACTTCCAGTTTTGTACACTATACTCTTAAAGGAATTGCAATTTGTAGGTTGCACTGTTAACAAGGCTACATGTACTTGACCTCCTACTTTTGCAGGGATGAATTTATGATTCATCTGTTGACTCTTTAGATAAATATGAAACCAAATACCACCACATGGTCATGGTCATGTACTTGGACAGCCCTGGTAAAAACTTGCTAGAATCTGGTATACGTGAAATATACCGCAATTGACCAAAGTGTTTTCCATGCTTTCTAAATATTGGCTTACTCAGTGACTGTCTCAAAGTCAAAAGGGTCAGCGCTTCAAAAAAGTTTTTTGTTGAACTTTTGTTTAGGCACCACTCATGCCAGCGACTTCATGTGCTCACCAGCATGTATCACATGACATGTTCTTGGTGTAATTCTCTCATAACCTACATACATGTATGTGTACTCGTGTAGGCTTACTATTTTAATCCTCTTGGTTTACTCCAGCCAAAGTGCCCTTGAAAACGGTATGTATTTTCTTGTGAATCATTTCACCTCCCTTTAAACCTAGGAAATTCACCAATTAATGACTGGTCATGCTTCATAGTGTAAACAAGAAACCAACAGGCTTCCGCGGAAACGATGGTTCATGAACATCCTTTGATTGTTTGTGGACGAGGCGGCCACGTACATTGTTCGTTTGTGTCTCCTGAGACACAAACAACCTATGATGTATGCAGACTTGCATCCAAACAATCAAAGGATGTACTGTACATGAACCATTGTTTCCTATACACATGTATTGCTTAATGAGCCTCATCAATAAACCTGGTATTGTTCTACCAACATAGCAATTGCTTGCTTGCTAATGACAAGACAGCATTTAATTACTGCAGCTGGATATAATTACATTTCAATTGCTCACGCTTCAAACTGAAACAAAGAATAGGGCGGGCTACTTGTACTTTAGTGCATCTTTTGTCAAATATCATACATGTTCATAAAATACTGCATGAAGGTTTTTCATTGCTGGCATCTGCATTGAAGAAATCAACGCAACACACTGTACACTGTATGTTTATGTTTTGTTGATCATGCATGCCTTGCGTGTAAAAGACAAACCAATGCTATGAGACAAAGTGAACTGCTCCGATAGCAATCTTGACGTCTAAGTTTTCATGTGCTATTTTCATGGAAGCGTGTGTGCGAAAATACAAACTATATACAGCATATAGTTAGTGTGAACTGTGCAGTATGCACGTAACTAAGTCTGTAATCGTATATCTGTACACAAACTCGGTTACATGTAACTTTACTAGTTGTTGCTGTAAGTACATACTGTACAATGTTTACAAGCATTCAACTGCTGTACCATGTACCACACGATCGCACATGAAGTGGCGTTAATTGATTTCATGTTGGCGGATTATCTTAAATTACTGTCAATCTACGCTGCTCATGGTGGCAGCGAATGATTAAACTTTCCATTGGGCATTAGGTAAATACCACCAGGTAGCAAGGGATATTTTTAGCAAGTTTAAATCGTGGATCATATTATGCGACACAAACGACTCCATGATCTCCCATATTGCGTGCAGTAGAAAGTTCATTGTGCGCGTGCATGTAAACGTGGCATTGAAAGAGCTCCCATTAGGGCACTCCCGTAATCGGTGGAAAGTTGTTATTTTTTGACAAATACAAAAATTACATTGTACTTGGTCACATTCACTGCATTGCTGAAATGAGTCACAATACATTGACCTTTGTACTACGTACAAATATGTTTAGTGGACTTATTTGCGATTCAGTGCGGCCTTCTTAAAAATAATAGCATTCAAGGGGAATGACCAACACAAGGGCAAAGTATTATAATTTTGATGTTTCATCTTACATAAAGCCTACGTGTGATATGCTTGATAATCACCTCAGAGCACTTTACAAATAGCATGTCAAATAGTACATGTTTGTTAAACTGTCAAGCCATCTTGTATGAAACTATGAATATGAATCAATATTCAGAGTCAATAATAGGGGGAGGCCTACCTGCTAAATTGCATGTAGGCAAATGTGCAACTGCAAGTATGTAACATGTAGGTCTGAGTTCAGTTCAAGCTTTTGAACTTTCTACGTTAGCATAATACTAGGGGGTTTTGAAATGAGTAACATTCAGTTCCCCAATGTGCGTCAGAGCATTGCTTTGCTGAGCTAGCTCTTATCCGCTCTAAAAAAAGTTTCCCTCAAACGCGCACAAGTCACAATTAGCAATGATATGAGAGGCAGTGCAGTATGGCTTTACATGTACATGCGGACCAGCCGTGCGCATGGGAAGCGATTTGAGCCCAGCGAGCGGAAAACAATTTGGAACTGATCCAAGTCTATGGCATGCCTACTCTGCACTGCACATGTTGTTTAGCACTAGCAGGATGTACCCAGGCCACTAATACATGATGCACAATGTAATGTATCGCTAAAAATACATACATAGATGATAGAGTACCAGGACAGTATGCACTTGAAACTCAAAAGGGGTGTATCCTTTCATAGGGGTAACGTATTGGCCTGGTTTAGATATGCATTGGGTACATAATGGTTATGTATTGGCCACGCATTGGGCACATCTAGTTGCACAAGGCATGCCATGCCTTGTTTGTTGACGCAAACATCCACGCTGAAACTTGACCACATTTACACTGTAGAGAATATGCACATGTACATGCATGCAAGGCATGTATTAGGACTCGACACTAGCACTTGTCCGATAGCTCAGGGCAAGTCAAATGTACAAATGTTCTAGTTTAGTAGCCCGAGTCGGGCCGAGTGGGCAACTAACATCAATTACGAGAGAAAAATATAGTTCCTTCAAGTAGATTTTCTGTACAGGCAAGTAACATTTGAAAATTAAGAATTTTACTTGCCCTGATGGGCCAGTAAAAACAAGTTAGTGTGGAGGCTTGCAACATGTACACAAGCATCAATCTAGCATCCTGGACAAATTCTAACAAAATTGTATTGATTTGATATTCAAATGGCTTGGATTCAAGAAATGTTCATGAAAATGTTACCAACTGCATTGATTTGGGTTTGGGGTGGACATAAAAACGCTTTATCGCTCAAGAAAAAAAGAAGAAGATAGCCAGCAACATGATTTTCAACTGTGCACTTTATAAGGTAACAGGTCTGAAAACTTAAGACTTTAGAAAGTTGTATCTTTTCTGAAAGTCTCAGATAATCTTATGTAACGACCTTGCTCTATCGATACACTAGCTGAATAGATTGTCATGTCATTAATTGCAGGACGCAGTTTACAGGATTTGTTACAGGCTACTGGAATCCCTGTTTGGTCTGCTTACTCAACTGAAGCTTCCTTTGTTGTTGTTTATATTACTACCAAAGCGCTGCAAGAAAATACCGGTTTGGACTGGACAGTCCGGACAGACAGTTTGCTCAATATTGTTTACAAAGTCATGCAGTCATGCACCCAGGATTTCTAATAAACATTTTTTTGTACATTGTATGCTGGTTCCCATTGGTTTATACCACCCTCATCCTGTCTCCAGACAACTTTGCAAGTTGTACAATGTTGTAATACATTGCCGTTTTCAACCTGAACTGTTTCTTACTGGTTTAATTGGTCACTAGCCTCTAGAAAAGCGATTTGACTGTACAACTATATCAATGCTGATGGTCTTTAAGGTTAACCAATTTCTGCTAACTGTCTACAGTCAATACTGTTCCTGATTTTTGCTTTGTTTCAGCTAACCATCTTTGCTCCTATTGGAAAAGAAACAATTGCTCACAATGCATGCAGAAACATTGGTTTAACCAACATTGATGTTATTCCCTAACCAGTATAAAAGATAAAAGAAATTTTCTCTAGAAAGATTATGAAGACAATTATTACAGTGCTCAAGTTACTTGTGAAATTTGTTTGTAGGAAGAAAGAAAAGAACGGTATTGGTTGGTTAACTAAAAGCAATAAACTAGGCATTTTGGGACAGGTTTTACCATTTTCTAATTCTTGATATATAAATATATCTGAGCTCACTTCTAACAAATAAGATCATTTCTATGCATGGGCTTTTACTACATTTGTACTTAACATATACCCAAGTTAGCTTCCAACCCGAGTAGACTATGTCATGTAATTACTGCTGGTTAAACTGAAGCACCATGGTATTTTTTTGCTGCAGCGCTATGAGCAATTATATGCAAATCAGAAGGTTTTATTTCAGGAAGCTCATAGCAGAAATTTGTGCAGATGTGCACAGTTTCCTTTTCTTTTCTTTTTTGTTGTTGTTTGTTTTGCTCTACATGTAATGTCTTACATATGATTTGATTTGGTAGCCTTTCCTTTGATTGTCTATTCGGCAGCACTGTGGCAGCAACCAGAAAAAAATACTTATGTTATAATCCTTACAAACTAAAGACAAAGTGGTACTCTATTATTGGGAATCCTTTTGTTTCTCCAGTGCTTTTCGAATTGAGTCATGATACTCGATTTGTGTGGATTACTAACATGAGCGATGCGCCTGGAATTCTATATTGACCTGGGTATGGGTACAATGTATTTTCTAGGGCTCCTACGTGCTCTTTTAGACATTTCATGGGCTAAATTGCCCTACACCGTATCAGCCCTTAGTTCCTTACACACATTTTCATTTGTAGCTGTCGAGTCTGAACCCTTTTTACAAGCTAAAAAAATCCCTTAGAACTTCGCTTAGTTTCATTTTAAGTCGAGCAGATTCAGGGAAAAAATTAATATTTTCATTTCGGGGGCTCCCTATCTAACTTTATGTAAGTTTTTGGGGGCTACAAATTTCCAGGGCTCTTTTTTTTCGCATTTCAGGGGCTACTATTTAGCTCTAATGCTGTAAGTGATCATTTGATTGGCATTCGATCACGATCCAATAAAAAAATAATTTAAATTTTTTTTTCGGGGGCTCTTTTGGGCATTTCAGGGGCGAATTCGCCTGCCGCCCCCGTTTATTTTTTTCCCTAAGCAGATTCAAGTTTTTAAAAAGTAGGATATAAGGATTATAATTTTTCAAAAAGTAGTACACTTGGGAGAAAAAGGAAATAAAGTAGGATAATTGCAGCCTTTTTAAAAGTTTTAGTTACTCAGCCAAGTCACCTCATAGTCTTCTATCTATCCTACATGTAAGAAAGATCACTGTTCAAAGTCTGGGGGGTGTTGCATAAAGAGTTGCGACATCGCAAAGTTGCGTTTAATCGCAAGTCTGAAAATGCGCCAAAATGCGCAATTCTGATTGGCTCAAGTGCTTGTGTTTTCTGACTTGCAAAGTTTGCAACTCTTTACTACCCCCCCCCCCCCCCCCCCCCGGAAAAAATAAATTATGATAAAGATAAGCAGAATCACTCGATATCTTTAGGTTTCTGAACTTACTTCACTCACTGTCAATTCTACTAGCCATTTGCTAGTGAGATAGTGATAACTTTGAACCCCTTTAAAGGCTTTACATGGCTCTAGTATCCATACAACTTTTCTTTCAGGTGTCCAAAGTGACACAAGCGGCCACATCTGATCTAATAGACTCCCATCATAGACTTGTAGATCCTAATTTAATGGTGGCCAATACAAGATTTCTAGTGGCTAAATAAAATCCATTGGCACCTGGACCATTGCTAATGGCGAGCCCTGCTTTACAATTTATCACTAGCACTACTTGATGCAGAGCGTAGTACATAGTCACATACTGCTTCTGGGCTCGCCCGTAACAGATTGGCCTGGGTTCTAATGGCCACCAAAATTGTTTTTATTTTAGGTGGCCACTAGAAACTTTTGTATTGGCAACAAGTCTATAGTATAGTGCGAGTCCATCTGATGTGTCGTTTGGGCTACCTAAAAGAAAGGTTAAAGGGAGAGCTCTGTCAGCTTTAGACTAAGTAAGACTCACCTGGAAGGTGCCACTCCAACCAAGGTGGGTCCAAGTCCCTTGAATAAGGCTGTCCCTCCTTCTGCCTCGATGATTTGTCTATAGATATAAGGGAAAGAAGAAAGTTACAAGTAAGCAAAAAGTCAGGTAAATCTTTATTGAAGTTCAAATTATTAAAATATATCAATAAGGCCATCCCTCCTTCTGCATGGGTGATTTGAAAGAATAACATTTGTCTTAACAAAAAAGTCTTAGTAAAATCTCAATTTTAGTTTATGCTAAAATACATAAAGAAGTAGAGTGGAGTGGTCATCAGTGTTGAATGATTAAATCGAAAATGTTGGCATACTTATACAAATGCTAAATCTATAAAAAATCTTACTTACTTTGAAATTTAAATCAATCTACTGTCGTCTAATGTATTTAATATACTGTATTTAGTGTTGATCATTGATAAATGGTGATGATGAAAGTTAGACTTACTTGATACATTTTACAATTCCTGCCGTCTTCCTCCCGCAGTCTTCAAGGTGAATGACGCTGCCTCCCGATGATGAGACAGAAATGGCGGAGAACTGCTTGAGGGTTGTCGTCGACGACTGGAGTCTGGTCTTCACAATCTCTAGAGGACAAGTAATGACTGCCCCTACAGTACCACCGAACCTGTTGCAAAGAAAGATGTGAACATGAGTCAGAGTTATGATGAAAGTTCAGGGGATTAAAATGTTATCTAGTGTGCCAATAACCATTTTATAAACAATTTTATTCTGCTTATAAATTGTTCACATTAAAAACAATATTATTTGACGTTTGCAGCTAAACGGATGCTCTATGCTTTGTCATGCAATCGGGCAAATCGACTTTACTTTAGTCAGTGCCGATTGAATCGGCACATCTCAAGATCTGTTGTCATTATCTTCCTTTACTTAGGTCTTAGTCCACCCTTTCATTCGCATCTGTTCATTTTTATACTAATGGACAGGGACCTAAATCTAATCAATGCCACTCCCATATTATAGACTTTGGACACAGATAATTTTTGCAGATTGCGCTCACAGACAGACAGACATGGTCAGATGGTATGAAACAAAGATTTTGCAAATTGGATCGAATTTGGAATAAAGTAACAAATTGAATCAATTAATTTTATTTCCATTGTTTACAAACAAAGTATTTCATTTTGATGTCAAACTAAAGAACATTATTTATGAATATGATTATTAAATAAACAGTCAATATTATAGATTGTAATTACTGTGGCGACTGTGTCTGTGACTGTGGGGGAATCTTGGTAAATTAATTGCTAAATAAATTGCAGGCAAAAGTCTGTTGAAATTGAAGAGACACAAATTGACATTTTGATTGACAATTTCACTTCGAGTTTGAAGATGCAATTCAATGACAATGAATGTACAATGTCTACAGAATTCAGAATACGGAATAATGATCATGTTAAAAATATTACTATTTATTTAATTGGCACGCAATCATGGCATTTCATCGGTTAATCATTAAGTGGTCATCATGAAGGGAATTGCATGAAATTTACTCTTTGCCAGCTTGTTTATTAACTCCTTCACATGTCGTGTTATGCATGGAGCTGGTGCGTGGTGCCTGGATGTTCGGGGCAAAATAACAGTGCAACATGCAACACTCACCCTCCCGCGACTACATGAGTCATGTGCGGAGAAATAGTCGGTCGATGCATCGTCTCTTCGGGCATGAACGTTCACATGGAATCTGACAATAATCCTCACTGAATGACCATCAGATGGTTGCAGATGTATCGTAGATCTGTCGTATTTTCTGTTGATCTTCAAAGACAGCAAACAAAATCACAAATCAGAAGTCGCAATCGCAAGTTCAATCTGTTATGACACTCGTGTCGGAATTCGGATACGCATCAAGAGAAGTCTATTAGACGCGTGCGTAACGTAAATGTGATAATCTCGTTCTGTGCATTCGCTATGCAAACTTGCTACGGAAAAACTACATGTAAAAATACTATCACAGAGCGTGTGCGTGTTAAATGTTGTGTACAAAAATTTCCTATCGAAATCGCCACAAAATAAACACGCACAAGGGCATCGGGATATCACGCACTTGCCGAGCGTTGATTGGTCGAGCGCGCTGACTGAGCGCTGGGTCAATCAACTTTTCTTTCCATTTCCCATTCGGTCGGCGCGGAAAAACGAAATCACCCGCTTGTGTTTACATCGTAGTCTCAAGATTCAGCCCTCGTCGTCTTCAATGGCCATTGAAGCAAAGACTACTAACGTTACATGGAACATAAACATGAAACATGATCTTCACATTGGGGTCTGTTTTGATGTCGGAGGTATAACGGGGGCGTGTCCAGGGGCGAGAAAGTATATTATTGTGTGTCGTGAAAACTGTTGTTGGTGTTGTTTTAATTAATCGTCGTTTTGTGGATGGCCCAATTATGAATTAGTGAATCCTCAAAATGTACTTGGTCAGAAAAGGAACTCAAGCGGTTCTCATACTGTGTCTTCTTGTAGGTTTCGGTTTTCAAATTTCCCTCTCGTTAAAAGATATTTACGGTTGAAGTGTTTGGATTTTTAACTATCCACTGGATAGTCATAACCGTGTACAAAGTCAGTGCAATGAGCTAGTGAATATCACTTTGTCATTTGTTTTGGTACTCGGCAACATAATACTCAGTAGACATATCACTTCAGATCACAACAATACCTATTGTATCAACCATTCATCACTTTCTGCACATGTCAACAAAGTTACTAGATCGACTTTTAACAGTTATCATTGAGGTACAAGCTCCCAGTCCTAATGATAATTCAAGTATTTACGCCTTTAAACTGTTCGTCATTAATAAGAGTATCATATCTCACTGCACATTGAAATCTAAGCATGAAGACAAAAATAACGGGCGGTTTCAATTTCATGCGTTAGAAAAAATTATTGTAAGATGAAAATTGTGTCAGTTTCATGATGACGAATTCTGGAAATAAAGATCAATCGGGTACAGATGTACTGCTGTACCAGTGATTTTCTTTTTTTAGACGGAATAAGTTATTGACAATTTTGTAATTTCAGGTTGTGAATGTTATCATGTTATTTAGTGCATGCCGCTGGTTAGCAAGCTGCAATGAATTATCATATTTGTGATTTCACTGTCTAAAAAGCGGCGGCTAATTTTTTTAAAATAAAGTCTTATCTCACCGTTTTCTGTGTGAGCACCTTGAGTACTAGAGCCTATACATATAGTTATCTATAATATGAGTTATGATTTCCAATATTTACTGAGATAATGGAAATTATATATTTGTTTATAAAGCCCTGCGCCAACGTGGGAGGCGAGTACGATTCTATTTATATCGAAATGATCACCAGAAATGTGGCCTACCCGAACTTTTTTTTTCTCGATTTGTTTTGGATCCGATTCCGAGGTGATCAGGGAGCTATACTTCCACAATAATATTGTATAGGATTATAGCTCCAGTTATTTATAGATTTTAAAAGGACCTGGGATTGGACAAAGTTTCCTGTACAGTTCCGCCAACCTTGAGATCATGATCAAGCTTGTTTTGTTTTTTTCTTCATCTCATTTTGCTTGGAAGTGGGCCACATGCAGCAGTTCCAGTAGCATATCATAGGGGAGGGGGGGGGGGGGGGGGGGGGGGGGGGGGGGGGGGGGGGGGGAATTAAATGTAGGTTTACATGATATGATGATAGGCGTACGGGCATCATTAATTATTATTTTTCAGTAATCCAGGGGACTGAATTTTTTTTGCCCGCAAAAGAGTGCATGAGCTGGTTTTGACCACAGAAGTAATGTGAAAGTATCGGAGAGGTGATGGGAAGACCAATAAGTAGGGTGGTTTTGTCCGAATGTGAGATGGTTTATGATATGAGTTTGTTTTGCCCCATAGTTTTGAGCAAATAAATTGCTGGATGAATTTGCCCGGATATGAGGTATCAGTTCCGAGTACGACAGTATATAGCCCCGTGCCGTGGAGGGGTATATAGGGGCTGCAGCCCTATATAGATCCCCTCAGTTACCCGCCCCCCCCCCCCCCCCTCCCTCCAATCTCATAATTGCATAGTACAAAGTGCGGCCTATACTTCCGATTAAACCTTTTTTTCTTCTTCAAATGATAATAGTATTGCCCATATAGTTTTACACTAAAAATGTAAGATTGGCTTAGGTTTATATCATTATTTGATTTTAATGTTGAGTCTTGAGAGGTGTTTTTTTTAAGGATTATTCACTATCGAAAATAACGGAGTAACTATAGATATTGCAGCATTCCGACAAAAACACTTTAGCCCAAATTTTCTCAATCATGTTAGTTTGTGGAATTATGCATGAATAAATATTGTTCATGGAGATTTCAAATATGCGCCTGTTTGATTTGTTTTCGCGCAAACATGAACCTTTAGCCCCAAAGGGAAAATCAACGTAATTGCCTTCTGCCTCTGCATGTAGTGTGAAAACTAACCCCGCTCTCTGCCTCCGATAAAACAATTAAGTCAAGAGATAAATTAACTAAACATAATACAATCATGTACATTATAAACCATCTTTAGGGTTATATGTTTAGATGGAACTCCCCCACCTCTGACTACATCCCGGCCCCGCTCCCTCCCATCCCATCTCTTTCTTTCTATATTCTTCGGGATGCATGGCCGAGCTTGTTTTTGTTGTTGTTGCTATATATCACTGACTAGGTCAGTGCTATATATGTGGGAAAAAACGCCAATGGACTTAGCTTGACCAATGGTGTGTTGCACCAACCATGGATAGTACTATCCATGCACCAACCATAATGGTCACTCACCTCGGTCCATGCACGCACTTATGGCAAGCCGTTTTAACATTTATTCCTATTTCTTGATATCAAGAATTCAATTCTTGATATCAAGAATTCGACTTCTTGATATCAAAAATTCATTTCTTGATATCAAGAATTCAATTCTTGATATCAAGAATTACCATTGCTTTACAACAGAAAATCATTTCTTGATATCAAGAATTCATTTCTTGATATCAAGAAATCAATTCTTGATATCAAGAATTCATTTCTTGATATCAAGAATTCAATTCTTGATATCAAGAATTCATTTCTTGATATCAAGAATTCAATTCTTGATATCAAAAAATAGAATTCATGATATCAAGAATTCAATTCGTATTTCGAACGCAAGACTATTGCAAGAATTATTTTGATATCGAGCGCAAAAGTAATGCAAAAATTCACAGTTGATTTCGAGCGCAAATGTAATGCAGAAATTCATTCTGATTTCGTGCTCAAAAGTTGCGCTCAAATTCAATGTGATTCGATTTCGAACGCAAAAGTTGTGCACGAATTCAATCTGAATTCGTGCTCAAAAGTTGCGCTCAAATTCATTGTGATTCGATTTCGAACGCAAAAGTTGTGCACGAATACATATCCTGCCTGAGCGGTGCGGTGTCGAAAGTCAATGTATCGCGAGAATTCTGCAAGAATGCATGTTGCCAGTTTGCAGTGCATTGATTGTCTCGGTGATTTTCCTTGTATACAATTTTCATTTCATACTGTTTAATCATTTGACTATTAATTAATGTTACATTGATAATATTGGGTGTGATTCTTACTAGTTTAATTACTTGTTATAAAACATACAAAACGCGTCTTTGAAAAACGTAAAACGGCAACATATCAAGAAATCATTTCGTGATATGTTGCCAATAGACAATGCGCAAACCTGTAGCAAAGATTACCCCGTGTGTAATAATATATTCACGTTTTTACTGCGCAATTTATTTAAAAATATTTTTGATCACGTCAGTTAAAATAATACTGTCCGATCTGATCATTTTTCAGCAAAAAGACATCTAAATTGACTTACAAAACACGCATTGTAAAAATGATAAATTGGCAACATATCAAGAATTCATGCGGAACTAATGAATTTGTGATATGTTGCCAAATTGTGCATTTACAATGCGTATTTTGTAAGTCTTTTTAGAAGTTATTTTGCTTTTAAAATATCACATCTGACGTTACTATTTCAACTAAAATACAAGTATATTTTACAATTGATCATTCAGAAAAACACGTGGACATATTTATTGCACAAGGGACAATCTTTACAACAGGTTTACGCAACGTTTATTGGCAACATATCACGAAATGATAAAAACGCACGTGGCCGATATTTGGGCTCAGACTGCAGCAGTTATGTTTACTTAGGCTCTAGGGCGGTGTGTACACAGCTCTATGGTGTGTGTTCACAAAGCACGTCCTGAATCTGGACTAGAGACTGCGGCAGTTTTGTGAATAGGCTCTAGCGCGAGTCGTATAGGGCGGTGTGTACATGGTGTGTGTTCACAAAGCACTTCCTGAATCTGGACTAGACACCGCACCGCTCAGGAGGAAATCGTGCAATACTTTTGCGTTCGAAATCAGAATGTAATCCTGCTCAAATCTTGCGTTCGAAATCAGAATGTAATCCTGCTCAAATCTTGCGTTCGAAATCAGAATGTAATCCTGCTCAAATCTTGCGTTCGAAATCAGAATGTAATCCTGCTCAAATCTTGCGTTCGAAATCAGAATGTAATCCTGCTCAAATCTTGCGTTCGAAATCAGAATGTAATCCTGCACAACTCTCGCGTTCGAATTCAACTGTGAATTTATCCACTACTTTTGAGCTCGATATCCAAATGAATTCTTGATATCAAGAATTGATTTCTTGATATCAAGAAATCGAATTCTTGATATCAAAAAATAAATTCTTGATATCAAGAAATTAATTCTTGATATCAAGAAATCGAATTCTTGATATCAAGAATTCGAATTCTTGATATCAAGAAATGAATTCTTGATATCAGAAATCGAATTCTTGATATCACGAAATGAATTCTTGATATCAAGAAATCGAATTCTTGATATCAAGAATTGAATTCTTGATATCAAGATTTACCATTGGTTAACAACAGAAAATTATTTCTTGATATCAAGAATTCGAATTCTTGATATCAAGAATTCGAATTCTTGATATCAAGAAATGAATTCTTGATATCAAGAATTGAATTCTTGATATCAAGAAATGAATTCTTGATATCAAGAATTGATTTCTTGATATCAAGAAATGAATTCTTGATATCAAGAAATGATTTTCTGTTGTAAAGCAATGGTAATTCTTGATATCAATAATTGAATTCTTGATATCAAGAAATGAATTCTTGATATCAAGAATTGAATTCTTGATATCAAGAAATAGGAATAAATGTTAAAACGGCTTGCCATACGCACTGACCAAGTGGTCACTCAGCTCAAATGTGCATTGATGTGTAAGTCTATATATAGACTGCAGACAATAAGTCCTGCACGTGAGCTCATCTAATCCGGGTGGTATCGATTGATCCAGGGTAGCGCGAAATATGTGTCCGTTATTTTTTCCATACTAAGTATATATAGGAGACGGTTAAAGGGATAGTTGAGTTTTGGTCAAACTTAATTTTAGCAACCAAAACCTGCACCATTGCGGTATACAAACTAATAGTTATAACTCCACCATCCTCGAAAGGTATACATAATTACAAACAACATTCGTGAAAAGAGCCGTTACAACTCAAGAGGGCGCTCTCTAAAAACTCATTGGCTTTTAACCATTTTCATACAAAATTGTGCATGTGATGTTTTTTTTTTTTAATAATGATTAAATAGAGAGAGATATCATCAACAACTATTTAAAAACCTATTTCATTTTATTTTCATTTTCAAAGAAGTCTATAAGCAGTCAAGTGAAAATATAATAGGAGTCATACTGTTGCTTACAACTTCACTGAATAAGCGAAGATAGAAACAAACACAAACTGAATCTTCGGTATAATAATATGTAACAAATAAATTATGGAATATACTATTCAAGAAATAGATTCTACCAATAATAATTAGAGAACAATACATATTTGTTAGGGTAACTTAGTTATACAAAATTATAATAAAAGACTGCAGATTTGTCATATATAGGCCTATTATAATTACAATTTACTTATCCTGGCTAATATAATATACTACAGAAATAAAACAAATCATGTAAAATTAAACTTTTTCGGGTTCTGAAAAAAAATAATTTCAGTGGTAACATAATTTTATAATTTCGCTACTGGCCCGTAATCCAGGATTTTTCAAGAGGGGTGCGTAGTTTACATAAGTGGCCTGAGACCGATGGTAAGCGATGGCCGAAATCGATGAAAAGTGGCCCTTTCTGAACCGGAGGGGGGGGGGGGGGGGGGGGGGGGGGGAGGGTTGTGTACGCACCCCTGGCTATATACGGGTCTGCGTTATACTTATTTGTGATAATACGGTTAGCTTGAAAATAAAATAATCTCTGTAACCGTCATCATAATTAAAATGATATACTTTATTCGATTTCGGCTGCAGCACGTTTATAATATTATGAAAATCATCTCCAGGCACTTCAAATTATAAAATAATTATTTAGGGGTCTAGGCTATGGTCACCATTCGGGGGTCGTACGATCCGACGGTGTACGTGCAGACCGTACACGCCGGGTATAGCCGCGAAAAATAAAAAATAAAGATATAATCATATCAATAATATTCTTGAAACGTCAAACAAGTTTAGAATCTATTTTCAAAAGAAACTATATACAAAATAGGTTAACAAAAGAAAACAAATGGACGGAGTTCTTATTTGGAGGTAAGTAAATCAACCAAAAACAACGTTCTTGGATGGACCAGGAGGGTGTTTCACCAAGGAGGTATACGGTATATATACCTCCTTGGTTTCACAAAGCAAAAATTTCCTTATAATGCCACTATAAATCTGTCATTATGACAAATTTGTCATGATGACAAAATATTGCTTTGTGAAACACCCTCCAGGGACGCGGGAATACCACGTCCCTGGTTGGACTGTCCAACCTATATGATATGGCATTGGCTAATATAGTCACTATATATGTTTGAAGAACGGCTCGCTCTTTAAAAAATATATTACGAACTTTTCACTTATAATTGATTTACTATATTAAATATCATCGATTATCAACCGTATAGGGAGAGATACATGGGCTTATACGGTTGTATTCAATGTGCTCTATAATTTATGAAGAAAACAAAAACAAGTGTACTATGTTGCATCATCATACTCTATCATGGAGTTATTACATAATAGTTAGGTCCTTGGATATACATGTACTGTACATGTCCTTTATTTATCTCGTATATTATCACTGATATCACACGACACAATAACATAGTCCACTAAGCCAATACAGATTACGTTACGCATAATATCATTTCGGGTGCCCATTATTTATTTTATACACCTGCATGACAGCAGCTGCATGTTAATTAATTTTTAAACCATCTTCGTAAGATAATTATTGTTATGTTTGTTCCGTAATGCTGCATCTTCTGGAACCAGTGTGTGCGGGTTCACAAGCCCTAGGGCAACAGTGATGAACTTCTCTTTTTGTGAACCCTGGCCCACATATATACTGCTTCTCCCTATTTTCTTTTGTCGCAAATGTATAAACCTGTATTTTTGTTTAATGTGCATATATAATGTTAATAATTGTGTTGTATTTTACACTGTATTATGCTTTTTGGTCGAATAAATAATAATAATGCTAATAATAATAATAATGTATGGATAGTCATCTTCTACTTGTTGAAGGAAAAACGCGATGGGCACACTGGTTTCGAACCCTGGGCCTCACAATTGAAGCCATCATAATCTGTTACAAAGCAGGTACAATTCTAAACAGGGCTGTAGACTATTGTATATGTACTCAGGTTACTTACATAAAAGAATATCTTGTTACATGTATACTTAGCCTGATGTACTCAGGTTACTTACATAAAAGAATATCTTGTTACATGTATACTTAGCCCCATATCATCTAAAATATATAGACTAAGAATTGAATTACCCCGCTTGATACGCGGACGATGATTGAGCTAGCTAGTATGGGCACTGTTGATTATTACTACTGGTGGTCTATCCGTGTATAACTGTCATGAGGTCGGTAAGGGCAAATTTATATTGCTGTTATATATATATATATATTTTTTTTTGGGGGGGGGGGGGGGTGGGGGTATCTCTTGCCCCAAAACCATCTTACCGACATGTTTTCGCCCGGCCAACAAGCGAAAAGAAATGGTCTTTATCACTAATATCCGACTATGAGACGGTTCTGCTCGACTTACTGTATAATGAAGACTTGTGATAATGATATTTGTCAAAATATTGTGTATAAGCCTACCGTAGTGGAGCATGCATGCAGCTAGCTTCTAATGGCGCACCCACGGGGACGGCATCACGTGCATCAATAATTTGACCCCCCCCCCCCCCCCCCCCCCCAAAAAAAAAAAAAAAAAAAAAATGAAAATGAAAATAAAATACACAAGGGTTAGGGTTTGGGTTGCAAAGAGCGTGGTTCGACCTCCCCAAATTAGTTGGACCACGTTATGTCATTTTGTAAAGCATTTTGACCGTCTTTTTTTAACAATGATGTATTTGAATGTATTTTAACTATTTATTTGAATGTATTTTAACTATTTATTTGAATGTATTTTAACTATTTATTTGAATGTATTTTAAAGATTTATTTAAATGTAGTTTTTTTAATCATTTGAATTAATTAAATTGAACTGATCTGAACCAGCCAAACCCGTCGATATCGATGGCCAAATCATTGTTGGCATAGATGGCGCTATACTTGAATGCATGAAATACAGGATAGAGCAAGCTGTGGAAGCCCAAGAGCACATACCACTGAAATGTCCGTGGCTTACGTACACACACACACACAGCACACACACACCATCGATATATCGATGACACATACACACCACCGATCTCACACACAGAAAATGTAGTTTAAAATGCCAGCAGATGGCGCTAGAAACAGTTTTTTCTTTCTTGTGAACAGAGTCTTTTTTTCTAGAGAGAGTCGCATTTTCAGATTGTTAAACTTTTTTTTTCTCTCTTAGTCCAGCTACTAATATGTTTGTTTTTTTACGAGACATTAAACTTTAAAATGTTTATTATACAACACATTGCTTCGTCAACCAATAAGCAGACCATATTATTCAGAATAAGAAACACATAATACAACATTATTTATGTAGCAATTCAAGAATCATAAAAGCATCACCTATTATTAATTAAATATATTTGATAAAAATATATAAACAGTGCACCCTCTAGAATGCAAATCGGGGGGGGGGGGGGGGGGACACAACTTTTAACAATTTTAATCGATGCAGTGAAGGATAATGGCCTTCCCCTTTTCATTTTAACCACAAAAGTGAGGGGGGATTCTTTTTATCTGTGGGTAGAAGTATTGTGTAAAACCACCACTGCCATGTTTTATTTGTTGCATATTATAAAAGTTAGCAAATTACCAAGTGGCATAGTTAGAGCCCCCTGAAGAAAAATAAATTTGGGAGGGGCTGACAGGTCTCCAGCCAGCCAGCCAGCCTGCCAAAAACAAGAAAAAGGGACCTATTATCTCATCCGAAACATCACCATAGATGCACAAACACGCACATACATACTGTTATCTCAATTGTGCACGCACACACACCCACCCACACACATGCACGCATATACACACCCACACTCACACACACACACACACACACCCACGCACACACACACACACACACACACAATGGTGTAGCGTGGTCAGACAGATTGGGGGGGGGGGGGGCACAGCTTACGTATTTCTATGTTTTTAGAAATATGTTCCCCTTATGTGTTCTATTGTTTTTCCACACAGCAATGTCAATGTCAAACACACACACAAAAACAAATACAGTCAAACCTGTCTTAGTGGCCACCTGTCTATAGCAGCCAACCTGCCTAAAGTGGCCACTAAACATGATTGATCCCCTGCAGAGAAAAATAATGGAATGAACCTGTCTATAGAGGTCACCTGTCTACAGTGGCCAGTTTTCTTACTTCCCTTCAGTAGTCACTTTACACAGGTTTGACTGTACATACACACACACATACACACACACACACAAACACACACACACACACACCGCTATAACGAGCATGAACAAGTAAAAATTACTTCAAGTTCAAGAAAAACTTTTGTAAACTGCAGGTGATTTCGTTTTTTATTCTGATGAAGCCACAACCGATATAAATTCATGACCTCGTATTCCTGGTACCCCTTCCAATTCAAGAGTACTGACTTCATACGTGTTTCATTATAAACCAGGAAGCTAGACAATGGACGTATTTCATTTTCCATTCTCTCGTAGGAAAATACACAGGGTCACATTTATATATAATAAAAGCAAAAATGGAGAAAAAAAATATATATTACATGGATGAAAGCAAAAATAATGCTTCAAACTCAACAAAATAAAATTACGTCTTTTCACTTTTATACAACTCTTGCGTTTTAGGAGCAAAAAGGAGAAGAAAAGTAGAAACTAAATTATTCATAACACACACTCGGTGTGCTTGTACTTCAAGGGTATGATATATTTATACATCGATGAGAGAATAAAAATAATACTTTAAACTTGATTTGTTTCACTTTTATACAAGTCTTACATTTTAGCGCAAAACAAATTGGTAACTAAATTTTGCTTATCGCCGCCGTATTTATATTTTAATGAGGGGTATAATACTATATATATTTATGTACCTAAATTAACCTGACACGTCAGTATGACAATTGTTTAATAAACATAGTGTCAAGTTATCAGATAGCTCATGTACATGCACATTTTGAAATGAGAATGTCAGATAGGCTTGCAAAAACAAAATTCGAGAACATTCCTCTCTCTCTGCTCTCATTTAAGTTTCCAAAAATATGTTCTCAAAGAGTCTTAACATTTATGATAAGCACACATAGATCTATATTAAATCATAATATTACAACAATAAACCTTTATAAATTGGCAAAAGAACAGCACAAGTCAAACTTTGTCAGAATTAAAGTAAAATATTGACATAACAGCAGCTGCTCCCCCTAAAAAATAAAAAATTAAAAAATGGTTAGCGAATTTAAAAACATTGAAATTGATTGACTGATACTACAGCAATGTCAGATTGTTTGAGAATTAGTATTTTGTATTTTTCTCCCCGTTGCAACCATGTTTACATTGTGCGGAATAACATGCATGCTTCATCTTTATAAACAACCTTTTGAAAACATCATACTGATGATAAAGAGAAGTATTCACATACTGATAATATGAACAGGGAGAGATGATATTTAGCCTTATTATTTGGACTTAAATGAGTCCACTACTTGCCTAAAACCAAAACATCACATTAGAATGTCAAAACAAATTTTGTTCTTTGAGTTGTTTGGCATAATTTGCGACTTAAAGAAACTACAGCGTCTAGATGGCCTAATTTTCACAATTAGGCTTTCTATAGGTAACTTGTCCTCAAGAAAAAGAATTTGGTAGTCATTTCCCATGAAATCATCAATTTTGGGGTAATTAGTAAAGATTTAATTGTCCTGGGAACGCCCCTTTTAAATCGCCAAAATGTGACGTCATCTAAAGTACGGACTAATGAATTAAATACTGTAGATGACGTAAGCCAATGAATTGTCAATCACATGTCAATCACGCTGCCGATTCTGGACCCTAAATGTAGACGGGGCGTAAACTGGCTGCTAAGTGAGATTTGGCATCAGAAAATTAGTCTAAAATCACTACTGTGTTTATTTTCATGGAGTTTTTTTCGGCAGACCTATTTTACAAGTCATCAACTATGGAATAAGTGACAAAGTACGTTGTATTCTTTAGGTCCTTTAAAGAAGAAAACAAATTTTTAAATTCCATTCCATTCCAAATGCTCGGACAAGTAGGGTCTGTTAATAAAGGGATTGGTAGTTTGGTCCTAACATCCCTTTCTCCAATATTGAGTGATTACATAAGAGCAAATTACATCAGAACAATAGAATTACATTCTACTATAGTTTGATGTCGTCGAACAAAGACAGCAAAAGCAAACCAAATTTAATCACAAATTATGTGGCAGCATAGCACGAAACACAGCACAGTTACAATAAAAACTCAACTTACAAAAATAAATGTATGATCTCGGAACATTCCCCCATCATCGTTCTTTTTATAAATTAAACAAAGTGAAGAATTATTCAATCAGACCATCTCTAGAATGTCTTTGATTATTAAACAAAACATAATTTTGCAATTACAATGAAGAAAAATGTGGTTCTCACAAAAATGTACAATTTTAAAATCACAAAATTTGGAAAATAAATTCAAATTGACATAAAACGTAAATGGGCAACATGAAAAGGACTGGAGGTATGAGTGAATGGAATTTTCTGATTTAGAAATTACACATACAATGTTTCAACGGTACGAACAAAACATGAGACGAGGATGGCGTAAATACCAAAGTCCAAAGACTCCTTTTAAAAAAGACATTCAGATATCTCTTGTGGCAAGGAAACAACTTGCATAAATGAAAGAGCTTGTTGTTTAATACTGCAAATTCTCTGAGTGCATCTCATACAGAGATTGACCACTTTTGTAACGAATAATTCAATATAATCTCTAGTGGTTTATAATGAACTCTTCCATGAAATAGATGGAATATCCCTACCAAATACAAATAAAATATGGCTGCAAAAATGTTTGTTGTGCATGCAAAGCTTATTTCAACATTATGCAACAAATCTCTTGAAAGCCCTGCGCATTTGCTTCTTTGTTGTTGGTCAATCAAACAGTTTGGTCTTTTTTTTTACAAGAAAATAAATACATGCATGATGAAGATAATTTTCCTAAAAGGGAATGTAATTTTGAAAAACGTAGTATATAATCATAAAAGGAATTATTTGTTTACCCATGGAACCATTAATGAATGAATGAATGAATTGGAAGATGGATGCTTAGAAAGTTAAAATAAGATTAAAATATTAAATATTGATGTAATAGTGTAAAATCATCCTCACTTGCTTCATATTACTCATTTTTTTCTCTCTAAAAACTATCTACTCATATCCAACAAATATTTAATCCTAAAGTTTTCATGGAATTGTACTTTTTCTTTACTGCAGCATTATCTATGTACCTTTTCAATAAGTTGCATGCAGAGAAATAATAATGTGGAAGTAAAGAAAAAAGAAAAAGAAAATTTATTGCACATGAGTAGACGATCATTTTAATAACGCTCCTATAACCCCTTTTTTCAAAATTTAATTTTTATCAAAGATAATTTACAAATATTACTTCTCTTCCTTTGAAATAACTCGTCTTTCATTAAGAGTTTGCGAGAGAAAAAAACCGCTCAGGCCACTTTAATTATTACTTTATTATTACTTCTATAACCATATATTTATGCCATAGTACGCTCATCAAAAAGGAGTGCAAGTGATTACTGTATACAGGTTCCTATGCGCGCACGAATAGCATCGCAGAATGGCGCTTGCCCACTAGTATAATCATATATTTCTAGAATCATTCGCTCAAAAATGCAAATTTTGTGTCCCACACTAGTAGCAAATTTACTGTAGAAAATATTTTTTGTCTATACAACTTAGTATGATTAAACACGGTAACAATAATATGTGGTATATAATATAAAGTGGCATAATTACAAACGTGGCACTTAAAACATATTAAAATACACCAGTTACAAATCAACTGTGAAAGTATATCATGAAAAATAAACATACATATTCAAATATGTAATAATGGAAGATAAATGAAATAATTAACCGTAATATTAAAAATCCAGTTAAAATTTGTATGGCTTTACAATTCTGGAGCATTCAAAAACTTAACCTAGCGGTACAAAAATGAAATCTAAGCTTATAGTCTACCCTAAATATCTGCCTCTAGAGCATTATACTGTGGTAAAAAAGTTAGCTAACTATTTATCTATATTATACTTTACACTATATTCAATAACTGCAGTAGCATGTCTACATAGCACAATAATATATAACTTCATATATTCAGACAAGAAATTTATACAACAATTAGGATTTTCTCCGTCACCTTTGACCCCTTAGACACCAATCCTAAATTTTACCCTACAGAAAAAAATGCAACCAACACAACCCAAATGCCCCCAACTATAATAATGCAAGAGTAAAATGCCAGTCTTTTTCTCCAATACATTTGGTCGGATAAGAACTTCTTCTACTGTGTCATTGTGTCAAAATATATTGACAAAGTTGGCAGCTTCTTTAAAATCTGCAAACTGACACACTCTTAAATTGAATTTGGCAATTATTGAAATTGGTAACTCTTTTTTCAGAAATTTGATCCTATATAAAAGAAAAATCTGCATATTAACACTCCCAAATGCAAGATTAAAATGTTTGGTACGTCTTTCTCAGAAAGTTGGTCCCATATAAAAGACAAATCTGCATATTGACGCTCCCAAATGCAAGATTAAAATGCTGGTACGTCTTTCACAGAAATTTGGTCCCAAATAAAAAACAAAATCTGCATATTACACGCACATAATACCCTATTGCAAGATGCCGGTAATTCCCTGTATGAAATTTGGTCTTCTAAAAACTTATGAACTGTCTGTGGTTTCATTGCGACATTTATGGACAACAGATGGCACTGTTTATGATTGCTTAGAACTAACATTTCTCTGCAGCATTACTACACCAACTTGAGCACAGTTGATGATCAACCTATGGCAACTGTTTTGGGGATGAATGATACATTTATTCTTCTTCAACATCAGATAGATTGCGATCTGCTTGTGGAATGTAGTGTGTATGGTGTTTAATATATATTTTACTCTCAATATAACCTTTTTACATAGAGATAATGAAAAAGAAGAAACAAATGAATTACTTTCTGACACGCTTCCCTACATAAGTTATGCCACTAGTGTAATTATTTTGTGAAACATTGTTTGACATAAGGTGAGGTGATTTTGGGATGGTGTTGATGTTGATTTGAATGTACGGAACAGGCGGATAGGTGGATTTAGTAGACAGGTTTCCAGCAGAGTGGCTAGTTGGGCTACAAACATTTGGCAATTATGGTTTTTGCTGTCCAACAAAAATGTTAATGGCCTTTGGTCTCATATCGTGTATGTTTATTTGTCTAACAGAGCATCTGTCCATTTGTGAGTCTATTATTGTGTCTATTTGTCTTTTACGACTGCTGGAAGAGTGCAGTCTCCTGCGTAGACTCTGCCTGTTTGATCTTCCTCTGTTTTAATGTTTATATCTATTTGTCTAACACAGCATCTGTCCGTCCATGTATCTGTTATTATGTGTGATTGTTTATGTCTACATCTCTATTATGACTGCTAGAAGAGCACAGCCAGATGGCTAACCATTGTCTGTTGGATCTTCACCTGTGTGTCACTATGTCTATGTGTCTATAAATGAAGAGTTTGTATATTATTTGTCTATTACGATTAAGGAAGAGTGGAGCTTTCTGCTTGAACTCCCCTCCGTTTGGTCTTCTTCAGTATATATCTATATCTGAGTGTTTAACAGATCATATGTCTGTCTATTATTGTGTCTATCTGTCTATTACGACTGCTGGAAGAGAGCGGCCTTCTGCTTAAATTCTGCCTGTTTGATCTTCTCCTGTATTAATGTTTCTGTTGATTTGTCTAACATAGCGTCTGTCCATCTGTCCAGCTCTTATTGTGTCTATCTGTCTATTACGACTGCTGGAAGAGGGCGGCCTTCTGCTTGAACTCCGCCACTCTGACCTTCTTCTCCTCGGCCTCCTTCTTCTTGGTTTCCTGCTCGTCCAGGATCTCCTGCATGAACTTGTTCTGCTGCGTCTGCTGGTTGATCTGTGCAAAAAGGGGTACAAGTTAATTTTTTTTGTTAATGATTAATTGATCAAATTGTAATTTGGAGGTATCAATGCAATTAGTTGTGCGACCTTAGAATCTTTTGCATGAACTTGTTCTGCTGCGTCTGCTGGTTGATCTGTGCAAAAGGAGGTACAAGACAAACAACATTTCATCAATTAATTTGCAAATAAAATGTCAACCAAAATTAACTTCTCAGTTTAAATGACAGAACTTGGAATCTCTTGCATAAACTTGTTCTGATACGACTGCGGGTTGATCGGTGCAAAAAGAAAGTATGAGACAGCAAAAATATGTTTCAACAATTAATGAATGAACTTCTACACCATTTAATTTTGCTATAATAGAATCTCTTGAATGAACTTCTATTACGTATGTTGGTTAATCTACAGAAATAATATTAATAATTATAATAATATTAGCATGGAAATTAAATCGTATTGGCATTGCACTTTGACCATCCCTTTCATTTTTATATTGTTATGTTATTGTTTTTTACTGTGCATTTCATGACCAACAAAATGGCATATTATTTTTGGGACTGATATGATCATTTGTCAAAATAGTCTACAGGTCAATATGTTTAGAATTAACAAAAAAACAGAAACCATACAAGTGGAAGGGTACATCACTCTAAGCTCTATTTAACAGAAAGCACAGGCCCACCAGCCTCCAGCAATTAAAACTTAGCTTCGGGCCACTAAAATGTATAAATGTCAAATTTACTTTGCCAGACTGGGCAAACAAAATAAACATATTTGTCAGTGTGTTTTTTTGTTTTTTTCTTTTTTGTGCCCAGCAAAATTAGAAAACCTCTATTTTACTTGCTCAAAGTTGCTTGACTTGGCTTAGTACTTTAATACAGGGTGGCCCCCAAAAAGCGGAACAGGGCACTTCCCAAAATATAGTACCAAACCATGTATGTCCATCGGGTAGGGTGTCTTTTCCAATGAAAAACGATACCAAGAACAGTAATTTTGGTCGAGTAGTTTTTGTTTTAGGACGCTGTGAGTGAGACCATGTCAGGTACCAATTTTTGTCAATTTTT
The DNA here is from genome assembly GCA_037951105.1 of Echinarachnius parma. Lineage (NCBI taxonomy): Eukaryota > Metazoa > Echinodermata > Echinoidea > Clypeasteroida > Echinarachniidae > Echinarachnius > Echinarachnius parma. The sequence goes on along the minus strand of JBAMJV010013803.1, from coordinate 4,394 downwards.
ACCTAGTCAGGGCCAGTAAAACCGCACTCACTGCCCGTAATACCATGCCCATTATCTCGGCACACGGCTGAGTGCACACTGTCAATGTTGTACGCTATGAAAGGCGGTGTGTGCGGTTTTACTGGCCCTGACTAGGTAAACGGAACCTGACATGATGCCACACACAGCGCCCTAGAACAAAAACTACTCAACCAAAATTACTGTTCTTGGTATCGTTTTTCATTGGAAAAGACACCCTATCCGATGGACATAATACTTGTGTTACTGTATTTTGGGAAGTGCTCCTTTCCGTTTTTTGGGGGGCCACCCTGTATAAGTTAATTTCTAGCATTGCAGTAAGACACAAACCTTTGCTTCAAAGAAGTCCTTCGCCCCGCTCACTCCTTCCTCATCCACGTTGATCTCTGAGAGCTGAGCCAGCTGGCTCAGACCATCCACCTCCAGTTCACCCGCTGCGGCCTTGCGGAAGATTAGCAGGAACTGTGGACCAATCAGAAAAGGAAAGATAAATATCAAATAGAATACATTTTGCATTTAATCTATACCTTTGAGCTTGAAATAATTATATGTTGATCCTATTCCTATTTCTATTTCCAAGAGCTGACTGGGCCAGTTGGCTCAGACTATCCACCTCCAGTTCACCCGCTGCGGCCTTGCGGAAGATTAGCAGGAACTGTGGAGCAATCATGAGAAAAAAAGATACAAACGTTTAAAATCTATACAATTTGAGCTTAAAAATTGATTTATCATATCGATTTCTCAATACATCCCATATATCTGTATATCATATCTCTCTATATTTCTATTTGCAAAAGCTGACTGAGCAAGTTGGCGGAGTCCATCCACCTCCAGTTCACCCACTGCGGCCTTGCGGAAGATTATCAGAAACTCAGAAGACAAAATATACATTGCAATTTATGATTTGTTGTTTTGGGTATTGATCTTTATTGTAGACACTGAATATTTCTTTCATCCATTTCAAATATATTTGTATTTCCAAGAACTGAGCTAGTTGGCCTTGTGGAAGATTAGCAAGAACTGTGGACCAATCATGAGGAAAAGAGATATTATTTTTTTTAATAAATCTATCCAATCCGAGATTACAAAATCTATCTATTTTAAATTTCCAAGAGCTGAGCCAGTTGGCTCAGACCACCGACCTCCAGTTTACCTCCTGCTTCCTTGCTGAAGAGTAGCAAATTAACTGAGGAAAGAGAAGCTTCTGACTATTCAAGCAACGAAAAGGGTTTCATGGGAACGTCCCCCATTCAAGGGTCTTTGTGGCTCAATGTTTGAGCACCAGGTCTAGGGTTCGATTCCCAACGAAGCCTATTTTTCTCTGCTCATTTTCAATCATTTAAAATTTATCTAGTCAGTTTCATTTATGTTTGAATTTGAAAAAAGAAGATAAGTACAAATTGAGGATTATAATGTATTAGTTTTTTAATCTCAGATTTGCACCAATTAATAGTGTTAATTTGTGAAAGCTTGGCGTTTTACAGAAGAAGCTTTTTGACTTGCCTAATTGGACAAGTTTCTACGAAAGGCACATTTGAAAAGAGCATTCATTTTGTCACTGAAATTCAGAGACAAAGACATTAGAAACCCCTGAGTAACTAGATGCTATCAATAATTTTCTTGCATCAGTTGACATTCATCATTACCTCTTTAAAGCTGATCTTGTAAGTTGTCATCCGAGTTTTCATCACCCTCTTTCATAATGTTCTTGAGTCCTAAGTGTTTCTGAGGGTGAGCACGTAACTTCTCTTTATTCACTGTCAATACACTAACTTAAACCAAAATCCATATCTTGTTACTATGGTAACACATGTAAAGTGGAGTGCATCATTTGACATTCAACATTACCTCTTTAAAGCTGATCTCGTCGTCGAAATCTCCATTGAGTCTTAAGTGCATCTGGGTAGCCCCTAACTCCTCTTTATTCACTGTCAATACATACATTTAACCATAACTCGTAATTATCTCATTAACATAGCGACACATATGAAGTGGAGACATATGAAGTGGAGTGCATCAATTGACATTCATCATTACCTCTCCTAAAGCTGATCTTGTAATCCAAGCTTTCATCAGCCTCTTTAATCATGTTTCTTGAGTTCCAAATATTTCTGAGGAGCAGGTTACTTCTCTTTATTCACAGTCAATACATGCATTTAACCATAACCCCATCTAATGTATATGGTTACACAATCATGTAAAGTGGAGTGCAATTAATATTCATCATTACCTCTTTAAAGTTGATCTTGTCATCCAAGTCCTCATCATGCTCTTGAGTGTGTCTGAGGAGCTTCTAACATCTCTTTATTCACTGTCAATACATGCATTTAACACATAACCCCATCTACATGTTATTTCCATGGTTACACCATGTACAATGGAGTACATCAATCAGTATTCATCATTACCTCTCTAAAGCTGATCTTGTCATCCAAGTCCTCATCTGCCTCTTTCATCATGCTCTTGAGTGTGTCTGAGGAGCTTCTAACATCTCTTTATTCACTGTCGATACATGCATTTAACCATAACCCCATCTACATGTTATTTCCATGGTTACACATGTACAATGGAGTGCATCAATCAGTATTCATCATTACCTCTCTAAAGCTGATCTTGTCATCCAAGTCCTCATCTGCCTCCTTCATCATGTTCTTGAGTCCTAAGTGAGTCTGGGGAGCCCCTAGCTTCTCCATCATCATTTTAAGTTCCATCATGTCGATGTATCCATCTTTCCCCAAGTCATACCTTTTAAGAAAAGCAAACAAAAAACACAGATTTAATTATGGAGTCTTGAAATAATAATCAGATATTTGTTATCATATCTAGTGCTAAAGTGAGTCTGAGGAGCCCCTAGCTTCTCCATCATCATTTTAAGTTCCATCATTTTGATGAATCAATCTTTTCCCAAGTCGTACCTGATAAGAATAGAGGATAAATCGAGATAGAAGTCTAACAATCAATCATTATCAGATGATTTTATAATTAATTTTTCATTTTTTTTGCATCATTTTGTTGAGATCTATAGTATATAACGTTTGCTGAGCCATTATCTTCGCCATCGTGAGTTTAGTTCCACAATGTTGATAAATCCATCCTGTACCCAAGTCCTACCTGTTATTAAGAAGAGAAACCCCGACAGCCATTATCAGATGATTTTTATAAATTCTTCATGTTCGGTTTATGATCATATTTCATGTTTATTCATGTTTATGATGAGGGGGAATTACAAGCACCCACAATGGAATGACGTCAATGACCGCATGTGAGTATAGGACCATGGATGAATGACCAATGAATCGGTCAACTGAATGAGTCACACATTCTAGATTACAATCGGCTTCAGGAATGGTTGGTGTCAGGGTGGAAGAATCACATCAAATTCAATTGAGCAGATTCGCAAACAAGATAAGGAACAGTCATCTGACTAATCTGATATGTTTTAAAAAAGGGAATTGGGAACTGGAGCAGTTATCTGTTGGCTCAAATTGGCTAATACACTGGCGTAGATCTGCCACAAATTATTTTGTTTGGGGGGGGGGGGGGGGGTAAATATTGAATAGGTCATCCCTTTCCCCCAAATCTACAGAATCTACCAGTGGCTAATACATGGGATTTCTCCTAATAAATATCCCACGGTTCAACTGCATTGTATTCAATACACAACTTGTACACCATGACATAATTTATATTGAGTGGTCAAATGTACCAAATGATGAAATGGCCAAATCCATTATCCCAATAAAAGCAATAAAATAAATAATTACTATTTTCTACTCCTTTCTATTGTGTCAATAAAATAGAGATCTATACAACAAAAACAGATGAACACGGATTGACATTTGACAGACAAGATTTAAGAGCATCAATGAATCTTTTTAGCTGTTTGAATGTTCATGAAGCATGTAGGTTGATCAATAACACATGGAAGATTTCCTTTTATCCGATTACTGGATCAAATGAATGAAATGTCAAATCCATTATTCTAGTGACAGAAAATTGATTTTCTTCCCTCTTTGAATCAGTGCTCACTGTTTATTTGATATGAGATACAAGAGGACATATATACATAAATAAAATATATATCTATAGATTGATATGCCAAAAATTAGAATATACCATGCAGGAGTGACATACAAGATATAGAGCATACCACTTAATATTTAGGCTGTCTAAATGTTCCATGTAGTGTTGAAGAACTAACACGCAATTTAGAATTCCTTTATCTGATTACCGAATATCAAAACAGGAGTGACGAGAATGAAATGTCAAATCCAATAGCCAGCATACGAGTGAGAAATCTGCACAAAACTGAACTCATACTACCTGGGTCCTAGAATCATGTTCACTACAAATTAGTACTTGGCCAGACGCTGGCC